>CM061920.1:193997595-194055585 GCA_031002005.1 Vandiemenella viatica
GCGCTCGGCGGCCATCTGGTCACACCAACGGGGGGCGGCCATCTTGTGACGTCACGGGTGTTCCAGCTAAGACAACCTCCTCCTACTAACCATAACAGAAAGTCAGTAAAGTGTGACAGAATTAATATTTTTTAGTTACATGTCCCAGATACATTAGGGTCAAAGTTTTTTTTTTAAAAAAAAACACACACACACACAGTATACTGCAATAGTTTCAAACATCAGGTTAACTTTGTATGTGGTATCAGAGTTTCCGCTCTTGAGCAAATGTTTGCAACAGTAACTTTAAATTATTATTTAAATTTATTCAAGAATTTAGCCATTTAGCCTTACGAACAGGATATGTATGAAGTTTAGAGTTTCTTTATTAACATTGCTAAGATAAATTTATATCATCATAGATAAAACATACCATTCCAAATAAGACTACTTCTATATATATAAAAAAATAAAACCAGTGGCTGTACAATGAACTTATCTATGTAAAATGAGTGCATACTTCATTTAAAGTAATATAATAATACTTTTATTTTTATATAATTGCCTGTCAGCATTTATGAAAACTAAATCGTATAGAAAGGATAATCTCATCATTAAGATGCATTTGATATTATCTTTATAAATAAAAATGTAAAATGTTTGTTTGTTCAGAATCTTAAATCTACAAAAGCTCTTTATCGATTGCTTGTAAATTTTGTCCCAACGTTTAATTTGAATTTGTGCGTGTTATTATATTCATATGCTAATTATTTAATTAGTATTATTTCGTCAGTTTTATCTTTTCCCATTTTTTAAGTGATTTGGAGTGATTTATCGTCTTATTTTCATTTTGATTTAGTTATTCCATGTAATACTGCGTTGGAATTGAGCTTTGTCGCTTACCATTGTGTTCATTCCATGAGTGTAGTAATGTTTTTTTGTCATAAAATATGTAGTGTCGATTTATTTTCATTTCAATTAAATTATTTCGTTAGAATTTCACTGCCTAATAACTTATGCAATTTAGTAATGTCCAAAGAAGAATTGGTTGAAAAAGTGTTTCCCAATATTCAAATAAAGTATAAGAATCACGATTGGTTTAGTGAACGAGCTACTTTTGCCGTCAAGAACAAAGATGTTTTCAAAATTAACAATATTATTCAGTCTAACATTCAGAGCGAAGCAGTCACATACAAGTCCGTCAACACTGCATGGAAGCAGATGAAGCGGTTCATTATCCAACAGAATTTATGAATTCATTACATCTGTCAGGGACTCCACCGCACATATTGCAATTGAAAATCGGTGTGCCAACTATCATGTTGCGAAATATCAACCAGCCAAATCTTTGCAATGGCACGCGGTTTGAAGTAAGGGAAAAAAAAAAAAAAAAAAATGAGCAACGTCGCGAAGCAACAATTTTGACGGAACCTTTCAATGGAAAAATGGAAAGATGTCTCATTTCCCGCATTCCTATGATTCCAAAGGAAATGCCATTTAGATTTAAGAGATTGTTTTTCTTAATTCGGTTGTAATCACCATCAACAAAGCTACGGGACACTCGTTAAAATTGCATAGTTTAGATCTAGACACGGATTGCTTCTTACGTGGTTAATTATATGTTACTTATTCTACAGTCGTCGAACCAGTCGATCTCTACATCGGCATAGACAACTGAACAACAAAAAATATTTTGAAATTAACGTATTATAAATACATGCTTTCTCTTTCCTTTCTTTTCCATTTAACCAGACTGAGACACAGCAACGGGTGGCTGGACACAGCTAGTAGAACTACTAAGTATCTATGAGAGAAGCCTAGCATGATATTGTTACAACATAAAACGATTAGGTACTGTGTTAATAATGGTAAACTAATAATCTGCCATACTGAATTTCATTTAATAATTTTGGAATCCTAATCAGAAGATATAGAGGATATCATACAAACTGCACCTATTAAAAAAAATCCTTTGAGGTTATTCACGAACTTTTAGCATTGATTAATATCCCTTTTCAACTACAGCGGGAGCAGGTTTTCCTCACAGTCTGAAAGACCTACAGCATACACTCTAATTTAACTTGGATCCTCGGAATTAAACCAGTAATGCTGAATGGAAAATTAAAATTAGTCATACTGTTAACATCACAGAAGTTTCAGATTTATTTCAGCTAAATAATAAATCTGTTTCCAGTACCTAGCCATAAAAACGATACCGTAGAAATAAAAATCCCAAAAATAATACGTTACAAATCAGTTACTAAACAACCTTTTAAGATCGTATTAAATGGTGTCATGAGAGGTATTTCGCCGTAGAAGTATTGTTTATTCGTTATTGGATTTAAGCATAGTTTTTTTCGATTCGTCAACCTCAAGATCTTTAGAACAGAGAGATCGAGCGTGGTGGGTGAACGGTTAACGTTCTGACCTCGTATTCGGGAGGACGCGGGTTCGAATCCCAGTCCTTGCATCCAGATTTGTGTTTTCCACGGTTTCGCCAAATGGCCCCAGGCGAATGCCGGGATGCTTGCTTCAAAAAGTCCATGGCCGAATTCCTTCCCGTTCCTTGTCCAGAGTCCCATCCCTCCTCTAATGACCTTAGCCGTCGACGAGGCGTAAAGCAGTGAGGAAAAAAAAAAGAACAGAGAGAGCATTGGGTACAAGGAACGCGATTTTTTTTTTTTTTAGCACGGTCATCTGAACTAGCTTGGCGAGAATAAGAGAAGTAATGGAAAACTGAAATCCGGATAGTCAAACTGTGAACCGAATCCGTTGGAAATGTCGAGGAAGAAGGCCTTTATTTTTATCGTAATCTTTGGTTGTGAATGACATCAAGATTTTCTGTTTTCGTAGTTTCCAAGAGTGAATACAGCTGTGGTGAAGGAATTTTACGTCGACGCACACAGGTGTTTAATTGCTTCCCAGGTGTCCTTTAAAGTACCGGTAGTTAAAGGCGCTAAATTTTGGAGTGATTTCCTAGTAAGCGTAATTAAACTAAGGAAATAAAACAGAATAACGATTTAATTATTAAAGTGAATACAAGAAACTTTAAGAAGGTCTGCGTCTATATAAATAAACCCGAAATTTCCTTTAAATCGTACAGTTATTACCAGAGTTGCAGAAAGTACTTCTGCATACGGCCTCTTATTAATTAATTACTTGATTTCAGGTTTTTTGGAACCAATGATCATCGTTTCTCTAAAGTGACATTTTGACAAATTCGATAGCAAAAACTTTTTCATTATTAACCATGGTAGTTTGTAAACATTACATGTTTTTCTCCGACGATATACGAAGACACGACACAAATACTTTAACAAACTATTGCAAGGTTTGATCTATACTGTGAATTTGTATGGTGATGTTGAAACTGCGCGTACCCGAAAATTGCTTAGAAACGAACAATGTCGAAAACATTGGCTTGGCCAGATAGCTGCCTTCCATACAAAACATAGATAAATTCATCAATTACTGAAGTTAAATTAAACAATTCAACTATATTAATTAAACAATACGGAAATTTTTAATACCGTATCAATAAAAATACTGTGATGATTTGCCTCGCAACATCAAAAGGAATTACTTTCTACTTTAATTATACAAATAACGCTTTAAATTAGTTATTATATCGTAAAACATGGTGAAATATCCTTAAACAACACTAGTTTCCTATTATTAATCACTTAACTTTTAAAACAATTTTAACAGTATTCTAAAGAATCGGTTCTTTTACACAAACTTCTAGGGAGAGGTAATGAAAATTCTCAGTCTCAAATCCGAAGTTCTTCTGAAATATTCCTATCGATGCTCATTATTCATTGCTGTTCTACTACATTCCACGCAAGATTGAGAGGAACGATGACCGTCCACCATGAGGGCAGCTTTTTCCCTCATTTTCCCACGTTGAGATGTTATGTCCGCTGGAAGTGGCTGACAGCGCGCTGTTGTTATCCCGCCACAGTTTGTTTGGCGGGTCTGCCCGCCTGCCAGGGGACATCTGGCGCCGCTCCCAGCTTAGTACGCGCTGCACACGGCGCCCGCATCAGAGCAAACACGCGTCGTCTGACAAACTGACGGATGCTACATGTCTCACTGGTCTGTCACACTACACAGCGTATTCTGTTTTGTCTGTTCGCTGGCTTGCATAACTTTTCACTTTATTCGGTTGTTGATAATAATTATTTTTATTTTTTGAGACGGAGGTTACATGTATAATGAATTTTTAAAAGATAGATGAATAAAACTTTCTCGGGTAGCTAGCCGAGTTAGTACATCGTTTGACCACGACGTTTCGGCGGTCACAATCTCTGCCGCCATTGTCAAGTGACAATGGCGGCAGAGTTGAGACCGCCGAAACGTCGTGGTCAAACGATGTACTAACTCGGCTAGCTACCCGAGAAAGTTTTATTCATTTACAACGCCGAGAAAATCTCCAGTCTTACAAGAAGATAGATGGTAAAAAATGAGCACTATGGAACAATAAGATTAACAGCTCATGCATCGAAAATTGTCACTAATGTAGTACTACAACGAATGGAAAACATGTAGAAGAGCTTCTAACAGAATACCAATTTTGTTTCAGGAAAGAGAAGGAATTCTTGTACTGAGGATAATATTAGAATAGAGGCTAGAGAAAGTCGAACCTATTTAGGTTTTATTGATATAAAAAAAGCATTTTCTTTTTTTAAGTGGCTTCAGATGTTTGAGATACTCAGAAATATAGGTGTACAGTACAGAGACAGATGGCTAATATAGAACTCGCATAAAAATGAAACAACTGTAATATAAACTGGAAATAAACAAGATGAAGCAATAATACATTCAGGAAGACGGCAAGGATGTGCTCTGTCTCCTATAAATTTTAAAGCTTATTTTCAAGACTCACTGCATAAGATAAGTAACAAAATTGATGCTGGAGTAAAGGTAAAAGGAGAGCTAGTAAATATATGACTCGATTTGCAGATGACACTGTGACAATGACAGAAAGTGAAAGAGATTTAAATAATATTATGAAGATAGTGGAGTAAATTATGAGCAATGAGTAAAATACTGAAAATAAATAAAGTCTTAACGTGCTGTATGTGGTAAAGATAGATACTTGAAAGTAAAAATTATAATTATTGAAGTACGTGCAAGAATTATGTTGCCTATGAAATAAAATTACAAAAGATAGAAGAGGCAATAAATATATAAAATGTGGGACTGCTGAGGCAAAAACAGCGTTAAAAAAAAAAAAAAAAAATTAAATTAATAACATTAACTGAATGACAGGGAAGTGTTTATTAAAAGCTTATGCTTGCAGTTTTGCCCTGTATGCATATGAAACCTGGACAGTTGGGAAAGGAGAGGAAACTTGATAGGTTTCATTGGAGCAATGGTATTATAGAAGGATGTTAAGGTTTGGTTTGAAGAACAAGATTACTAATAAAGAAGTTTTTCAGAGGGCAGGAAAATATAACTATATGGAAGACTACAAAGAGGCGGAGGAAAATATTAACTGGACATATCTTAAGACATGAGAGCTTTGTGGAAACAATACTGGATGGAATGGTAGATGGAAAGAGATAACGAGAAACACCACGGTTTAAATACATCCTGCAGATAATAAGGTGTTGGCTGCAGAAGATATGTTGATACGGAGAAGAGGGCTGAATGGATAACCTCCACAGACGATTCAAAGGATTGACTTCCGAAGAAGAAGCTATTAAAAGACTTATTAATTATGGTTACAATTTTTTTACCTAGCTGTTAGATGAATTAGAAAATCGTTCACGCTAACGTAAGAGTAACGATTTTTGCGCTAATCTTACAGATGATAATTTATGCAACATCTGCCGATCATTCACATACGAAGAACATATTCATCTAGTTCGCAGCGTGGGAGCAAATGTAACACATAATTTATGTTATTTAGAACTTTATGGTGCGTGTTGAGGAAATGTATCTATTTTTCTCATTCTGAAAATTAGTAATAAGGAATCCAATTACTCTCTCTGCGAAATTCTTTTCCAACTACGAGGGCTGTCTGAGAAGTTCTCGGCCTCGACCATAAATGGCAGCACTACCCATGTGATTTTTTCCGTGCATGTTGGTGCATGTGCCAGACATGCCTGCAAGAAATTGCAATTCATTCTACGTTGTAGTTTGGTCTGTACAGTTGTTTGATGCAGGCGCGGTGCGGAGTTTTACCAGAGATGGAAAAAATCGAGTATCGTGCAGTTATAAAATTCTTTGTAAAAGAAGGTTTAACGCCATCCGAGATCCAAGAAAGATTTTTAAAACTGTATGGGGACTCTTCTTGTTCATATTCGACATTCAAGAAATTGGCTGCTGAGTTCAAACGTGGCCGTAGCAGTGTCGAAGATGATGAACGCGAAGGACGTCCGAAAAGTGCAACACCTCTAGAAATCATGCAGAAAGTGCATGATATGGTTTTGGATGATCGACGAATGAAAGTGCGTGAGATTGCTGAGACCATAGGGATATCATAAGAACGTGTGGGATACATTTTGCATGAAGTATTGCATATGAAGAAGCTTTGTGCAAGATGGGTGCCGCATTTGCTCACTGTTGATCAAAAGCGCATCCGCATGAGACATTCTGAACAGTGTTTGGAGCATTTCAACAAAAATAAAACTGATTTTGTGCTTCGATTCATAACTATGGATGGGACATGGGTTCAACACTACACGGCAGAATCAAAACTGCAGTTAAAGCAGAGGACAGAAGCTGGTTGTTCAGGTCCAAAGAAGGCCAAGTCGGTTCCAACGGAAGAGAAGGTGATGGCATCAGTTTTTGGGATGCTAAAGTTGCTTTGTTCATTGATTACCTTGAAAAGGGTAAAAAAATAACTGGACAATGCTATTCCGATCTTTTAGACATTCTGGAGGAAAAAATTCGTGAGAAAAGGCCCATTTTGAGGAAGAAGAAAATCATCTTTCATCAGGACAATGCACCTGCCCACAAGTCTTTTGGAAATGGGAAAATTAAGAGATCTGCACTATGACGTGTTGCAGCATCCACCTTATTCCCCAGATTTGGCTCCCTCCTACTTCTGTCTAATCCCAAAATTCAAAAACTTTCTTGCTGGTCAGCGTTTTTCTTCAAATCAAGAGGTGATTGCAGCTATAGATGGATATTTTGCAGGCCTTTCAGAAAGCCACTTCAGGGATGGTATAATGAACTTGGAACATCGTTGGACTAAGTGTATCAGTGTTCAGGGAGACTATATTGACCAATAAAAATGATTTGGTAAATATCAAATTGGTTTTATATTTTTAGGCTTAGAATTTTTCAGACCGCCCTCGTATGTGGTTTTTCGGGTTTTGTCGTCCGAGCTTTCTTCTAAACTATTAGGGATAGCCACCTTAAATCGTGACCATGATTAAACTCATTTGTTTTGACCTCACCACTGACATTGCTCGTGATTATCAAGATAGCTACAGTTACACCTCCTCATCCAAGCTACCGATTCCTAATCCACTCGGGAACTTTTGTCACTGGAGGAAAGTTTGGCAATTGTTTGTGATTATACAGCCTGAACTACTCATATTTTACTTGCCTATACACTTTTAGAAACCTAAACTATATTCATAATTTCTTTGACTCAATCAGAAGAAACCATAGTTCTAATGCCTCCACAAACTACAACAAAAATTTACTATCTTCAATGGTGTCATCGGTGTTATAACCACCTGAAAAATTGAATGAAAGCGCAGGTCTAAATGTTGCATTACTTCGGTAATAACTGAATATACTGGATCTTTATATATATATATATATATATGTATATATAGATTACCGTAGCGACGGATTCAGAAATTATTTCATAATAAAACCATGACCCTTCTTGACACTTGGCGATAATTTGAGACTTATACTTCTAATTATGCAACAATCGACGAGCTTTAATGTTAAGAAACAAATGTGAGGGGGGGGGGGGGAAATAAACAAGGGACCCTCTGTCTGCGAATTGTGAGAGCTGACACCAAATCACTGAGCTTTTAAGTACTGATGAGAAAGGAAATAGGTACAGGCTTCAGCCTACTTCCAAAGCTGTATGTGCACAGTTGAGTCATTTTAAAAGTGTTTAGTAAGTTGACTCGTGATAGTAAGCCTAATATTATTCGAAGAATTAGAAGTGAATGGAAGGGAAAAGATGACCATGAGTACAAGCTCGCATTTGATATCATGCTTTAGGAAGTGGGGAAATGTTACCTTATGGGTATAGATATCAGGGATCTGAATAAATCACCAAGGGAAACGATGAATAAGTTACGAAAAAACGATGAAAATGTTTTAAAACAAAAATTTATAAGTGTTTAAAGTAGATAGGTGGGGGAATTTAATACTTACAATATATAAGATAATAATAAAACAGATGACCAGGGAAACTGCTACCGGAGCATGCGTTCCATCGCAATTAAAATTCAATGCTATCCAATGATTAATGCGATTATTGTCTCGTTTTATACATATTTGGTCAAAGCTGCCACTTTAAGGAAAAAAGGTTTACAGCTTTATGGTTTTAAGAATATCTGATTACTATACCAAAGGTTCGAACGAATGTCACACCAATTGTACAAATATCTGAAAGAAAGTTGGTCACGATTTGTTTGCACCACTTAACGTTTTTGTTTTCTATTAGCGCTCAGTGTAGTGAGAGGAAGCACTAGCAAAGTTTGTGGCCGAGTTGCTGAATGTAATGCCACCCGCTTGCTTTGATTTACAGCAATGCCAGATGGCGCTTTAGTTACCGCCCAGTGAGGCGTAAATCAGCGACACGATGTCACGGAACGGACTTGCAAACCTGCCAACTGTTTTACTAAAGAGAGAAAAAAAAAGAGATGTCACAAAATTTCTGAGAATGTAATTAGCTCTTGTTGAGAGAGGGTCATTATACAATATAACCCGGCAGGAAATTACTGCCTACCGTTGGGCTGGTAACGAGCAGTGACCTACTTCAAATTTTCACCGCTTTACCACTAGCAGTAATGGGTGAGGAGTGAAAAAAGTATAGTTTGAAAAAAACTTTAGTTTGAAAAAACTATAAAATACTTTTTTGTAGCAACATGAACTAAAAAAGTTAAAACTGATGTTTACATATAAAGATTTAGTTCAGCAGCGATAGGATGTCTCACAGTTCCGAATAACCTTTTTTTTTTTAAATAAATTTCAAGTTAGAATAAAGTCATTGACCAAAAAAAAAATCAATTTTAATGTGAAGTGTGACTTGCTAGATATTATATGTCTTAAATTTTTTTATCACTAGCTATCAGTAAAGTCTTTATGAAATGTTAGATGAGAGTACTTCACGCTTTTTTTTTAAGTTAAATTTTTGTTAGTGACTTTATTCTTATTTCAAACATACTAAAAAAAATACTGAATAGATTAACATCTTATCGCTGTTGAACAAAATATTTAATTTAAAGATTATTTTTTAACTTTTTAAGTTCACGCTCGATTTTTTCAGTTTTTTAAACTATAATTTTACTATCAACTATTTTAGTTCACATTGCAACAAATCGTGTTTTTTATACTATCATTTTTTGTGAAGTCCTAAAGTAAAATTTAAGATATAAGTATTGAGGACATTCCACGTATGTCATTGAACTAAAAATTATTTCGGTCATGTTCACGTAATCTAGCCACTTCATCTATAAATGGAATTCTCCCTGCTGGCTAGGAGCAATCAAGTTCTTCTATGACTAACGCGACTGACAGCTACATATGCCTGTTTGGCGGCAAAGAGAATAATTGATCGAAATCTAAGCCGAGTTTGTTCAACGTGAGAAGTTATTTTGAATTTTATGTTTGAGTTCCGTAGAGATCCGCTTCAGAAGAACGTACTGAGGCTGCAGCATGTGTGTTTGTAACCTGCTAGACACTGGTGTCTACATGATGATATAACACACAGGCGATTACGTGCTGCGTTGGGATTTATTTTTTTAATTGTCAAATCCATGGTAATACCAGGGCATAGTAATAAATTGATTTATGGTAATCGGTTCATAATACATGTGCAAAATTTCAAATAATTCGGACTTCTGGAAGTAGCGAAAATTGAGTAGAAATGTTCTATTACATACAGCTCAATCTACTAAAAGCGTGTTAGAAAAATAGGCATTATGGATATTATATTAGCGGTCACACAGACACTATATCAATTTTATATCTCACTTTTAGAAGGTACTGCTTGTACCATACTAATCTGAAGTAAGGTAACAAAGATTTAATTGCAGTAAGGAAAAACCTGGCCACTTTCTGAAACTGAAACTTTACGAGTATAACTCTTCAAGGGTGTGAACTTAATATGTCACTCATTCAGTATCAACAAGGTACCCTTAATCTGAAAAAAAGTAATCAATTCATTATGACATAGAGCATAGAACATAGAACATATTCTGACTTCATTGTGAAGCAACATACGTAACACGATGCCTCAACTGACTCAATGACGCAGTAGCATTGCATGTAGCCAAATTCAACAAGAAATAAGCTCATTATAGATGCTGCAGATCTAAAACAGTAAATTTAATTATGAGATGATAAAAAAAAACAGAGATTAACTTCAAGGAGGCCACAGACAACCGTCAAAAGTAAATGGCAATTGCATTCAAAAATTAAGTTAGTATTTGTATGGTTATTAATTTGTTAAGCTTGTGTTAAATTATGAACAGCAAATAGTACTCAAAAATCATACGGAAATCTAAAACAAAGTTCAAAAATATAAAACCAATATCTATACGAAAAAAATTATTCAATAACAAGTTACCCATGGAAAATGGAATATCTCCCACGATAATATATTGAGACATATTATTTAATCAGTCGTAACCACTTTCAGGATATGTATATAGCAAACTGAAAAATATATGAAAAATCTAAGATCAACTTATAAATTACGAAAAATGCCTTAAACATTGTTTGTTACAATGCGCAAGATTTAACAATCATTTTTACTCAGAACGATATGTAAAGATAGCTGTACAGTCACAATTTAGTGCCAGAGGAACAGATATCGTTACTACTAAGAACGGAACAAAAATGTTCTAGTAGCAATGCTCAAATCCTCTATTATTGTATGGAGGATGGGCTCTTCTACGGTTGGAGTATTAAATTTTATGAAAGACATAAAGAATTAAACCTAGTTGTTCGTCATACATCTAAATTTCACTGATCATTTCCTCTATAACAACGAATACAACTGCGGGTGAACTTATAAGATATGGTAACGGTAACCGATAAATGTTGATTTATTTTTGTAATTGTATGTACAGTACATTGTCAATCGAAGATAATAATGATTAAATACTCACGGGTATAATAATCAAATCTTTTTTAACTGGAACATCTAATATTGTCAGGGGGATGTGAGCTAAGTACCGCTATGAAACTCAATATTAAGTCCATTGAATAATATTTATAGTGATTCGCTAATTTAAACGAAAAATGTTGGAGCAGTTGCTTGTAAAAACTGGACTTTTTAGTCATTCTTTGTTATATTTGTATTGCAGTTTTCTTTTTTCATTCGCAGCGTACATAAAAATACAGACATAAACAGAAAAATGTAAACGAACCTGTGAGGACTGACAGGCTCATATGACACAGTGTCAAGAACAGCAATGGAAACAGAGGAATTGAGTGTACTCAGATAACTAATCAATCATAATGTGGTTACCATGTGGTGGACGAGAGTTTAATGATTGGAAGCGTTAATTCAGCGTTGGCTTATCTCCAATGAAAGATAAGTGGAAAAAAGGGAAAGAGGATCGAGCATTGTAGTAGAGAAAATGTTACAAAGGAAAACTTAACTGCGATTTAAATTGAAAAAGACTGACACTCAGATGAACTCAAGTGCTTTTGTAAGAACAAGAATAGACCGCTTATTTACGTTGTAACTTTTAAGATCAAACCGTATTTACTGTTTACTAATTTGTATACTCATTACTTAATTCCTGTTTGCACGAGGCAGATTAAACGGGTAGAAAGAAAAAATGTAGCAAATATTTGAAAGAAAAAAAAACACAATTTTCCTTTAAAGATTCATTCTAGTTTAACTTTCAGATTCTAAATAATGATTTATTTTATTTAGATATTATTAATGTTCTATACTAATATTTGCAGACTGGTTTTATATCGACTGTACTGAAGCGTTCACAGACTTGTTTCAAGATTTACGTAATTTAAATTAGAAATTGATCAAATAGTGATCGATTCTTCTCTAATATATGAGGTGGATTATCGGATGTTGCGTTTAACTATTTTCCAAAATCATAATTTTGTGCTGCATCACACTGACAAAATTTAGGGATTCACGTGTCCCAAAATAAAGCAGTTGTTTAGTTTTAGTATACAGATCAAACGCGGAAATAGTTATGCTGTATTCTGTGACAGTATCACGAAAACAGGTTTTCTAGAAAGATGTAAAATATGTCTCTTATTTACAATTCGTCTCGTGAAATAAAAGTCTAATGTGATTATTATCTACATTGTCGTGAGTATCTGCAGAGATTAATATTTCTTTTTTATGATTTTGTGGAAAACCTTTTCTTTTCTCTCTCAAGATTTTAAAATTCTGTGACTGGAAAAAGAAAAGTCCTAATATTTTTGCTGATATTTCTTAATTCAATCCATTAAACTATAAAAAAAATACCTGTATGTATGGGAATTTAATTTTTTAATTTAGAAAATTCATTCAATACCATTTTTCGGTCTTCAGTAGTATCTTTACTGGCTGATGTCAATGTAATTCATTGGTACAGCAAAGCTGCTTGGTTTCATTGCAGTGAAATTTTGTTTATACGTTTGTCTAAACCAAATAGCAACAGAGAAAGTATCCCATTGCTGAATATATTCCACTATCGGATTTTGTAAGTTTTTTGGTACCTTGTAGCCTGTTTAGTTACTCCACACACCATCGCCTTTGAGAGATTTGTATGAACATGATAAGGGAAGCAATAAAGAACCAATTGAATGGAGTATTTGGAAGTGATATTTCTCGACATGGTTTTGTGCTTTTAGCTGCATTATTTCTGCAACATAGTGTTCTGATCATTTTTGAACTGAATTATATTTCACTCTGGTCTCACATCTCAACAGCAATATACAATCTACCAAACAGCCAAAATGATACCTTACTGTGACTGACAACTTATACACGTCCATTACAGAACGTTACGTTAGAGAAACGAATTAGAAACTTTGTTATAATGCAATTGTAGTAGGAGCTACTAATGGTTTGATAGTAACATAAAAATAATACTTTAATGTTATGCCGAATCCGTTACTAAAACGATACATTGTAGGTCTGTTCAAGCTACCATTATATGAATTACGTTTTGGGAACACTGTGAGGATCCCTCAGTACTTCCAAGCAAAGTCGACAGTAAGCAAGATGTTGGTTCTAGCAGCAAATGGGGTCAATAAATTAAATAATTCAGTGGTAATCACTTCACTCGTTCTCACTCGCAATGCAAATGAGAATTTATAATCCAGTAATAGTGATTCAAATTGCACCTAATGCTAATGGTTGAAAAATGTCCGAGTATTAGAGGGAAAGTAGCTGATTTTCAGGCTGAATTTGCGATGAACGATGTAGATATTATACTATGGACCAAACTCTGGTTGAAAAAGATGCTTAATCTAGCGAAATATCTTCTCCTCATTTCAATGTTTTTAGAAGAGACACAACTGTCTCAATGAGTTAAAGTATCCTTGTGGCCATTAATAAAACATTTAATTGCTCTTTCGTTACTGACACAGGAAATTGTTAGTTAATATGGATGAATGTAAAAATTGTAAGAATTTTTATGTTGATAATAGAATCATTTTATCAACCTCTAGATTCTAATCCTCTTAAAGCAGAATTTTTTAGGAATTTGCGTAATAATATTTCTCGAACATTTCTGGAACATATATTGATCGTGGATAGTGGTTTTAATCTACTGTCGGTTAATTTCGAAACTAGTACCTTTAATTCAGGTGGAAAAGATAAGTTACCAACCGAAACGTTCCTCAAATCATTCTTGGAAATTCCTCTGAGCAGCAGATGGACAAAAAGCCAACTCTTTTTGATAAAGACACTTCGTCCATTCTGGATCTATTTCTCATAAGAAACTTGAATATTTTTGATACAATTTTCACAGAGGACAGTAATCGATCATAAGGTAGTTGTGGTACCTTTGAAATCTAGCTTGACGGTGAACCATGATAAAGAAAAACTCATATATTGCTTCCATAAGCAAATGATAGAAGAATAATACATCTTGTCTCAAAATTTTGAAACCTTCCCGCTGGATGCGTAGATTCAGAAACTTAGGAATAATTTGAATGCAATATTATGAAGAGATCCAAACCAGTTTGTTCCTTGAAATTATTTAAGTTAGTACGAACTTCCCGTTGGAAGTAAAAAGTTTGCTCAGGAAGCTACAGCGTAAAAACATACGGTGACCCATCTTACCGTGTTAAATTAGTGCTTAAGACATCGCGCGAAGCTTTTACAGAATTCCAAGTCAGGACTTGGAAGAACTAATTGCTAATCCAAAAAAGTTCTGGTCATTATTGAAGCAGTGCATTGCTCTCGTAAGATTATGTCATCATTAATTAATGAAAACCAGGAGTAAAGGGAAACGTCTATATGGAAATCAGGAATTTTGAAGCAAGGCTTTCGAAACAGAAATGTAGAGGAGGACCTAACATTTACTACACGACCAACAAAATCATGAAAGATCTCGTTCTTGACGTTGAGGGATTAACAGAACTGCTTAGGGATGTAAAAAATTATAAGGATCATTCTTCATTTAGAAATGTAGTTTATTTTGTAAAGTTTTATTTTTACTTTATTTAATCAGATATGATGATGTATACATGACACTGAAAATTTTTATGTTTTCTAAGCACACGTTTTCCAACAAAAGTAATTATCATGATTTACAGTTTTTGTCGCTACATGTTTTTGTTTTCAGAAGCTCACTTGGAATAATTACGAATGTAGATGTATGCTAATGTGGTCAGAATATTTAGTGCTGTGACAAAGCATCAAAATGAAGTTCTTCGTATTTATCTAACTGAGTCGAATGTAGCTTATTTGCCTAACCACTGCAATTTTGTTGCTTTCACAGCAGAAATTATGTTTTACCTAGCGGCATTTTGAATTTAGATTCTTTTTAAAAGTTAAAGATTTGACTAGAAGGTTCAGTATTTTATAGACTGTTCAGCGTATAGTGAAAAAAATTAAACGTGTAGAATAATAGATCTGGTAAATAAGTTTTTAGATATAAAATATCCTTACAACGTCGACACCATTCTAATAATGTAATCTTGTACAAAATTATATTTAACATATGAGTTACAGTTATTAAGTAGACAATTTTAAAACTAAGTCCACATCTAACATTGAATTAGATCTTTGTCAGTAGTGTTTCCAATATTAGGCCTATCTATATTTAATGCATGCCTCCAAAAATCATAGAAATTCCGTTATTGAGCTATAATGCTTTAAACAAAATCAAAATAATTTCTTTTCGTGATTATAAAATACAAAAAATAATTGTAAATGATTTTCAGCCTCGGAACACAAAGAAAACGGATGCAGTAATTGCACCTGATAAAGGGAAATTGGAAGATAATCACAAAAATTAAATAAAAGTTCTTTGTTTTTAATTTCAACATATGGTTACGGAATATACCAATTCCTTGTGGTTGTTCTAATGTTGGTATTTATAAAGAAAATTCATTTACATAGGAAACGGTAGAAACCTGTTATTTTAGAAAACAAATCCGGATTTTTAAATGTTGGTCATATGTTTCTTCATCTTCTTATGTGTCTTAAAATTTCTGGTGCGACGTGATAGGACAGAGATAATCTTAATAGACATCAGCACTTGGAAGAGTTCAGACGTGGTCCTGACAATACAGCGTAGTGTTTCGTAGTATATTGACGAGTATATACTTCCATATAAAGGGTTTCAAAGCAGGAATAAAAACTCATTACTTATTTTTGTAGTACATCACAAAAATACTTTATATTATTAACGGTTCGGTGTTTTCCCGTTGATATACCCCATTATGTACAATTCATCCTGAATCTGCTAAAAATCAAAAGCCTATTATATAACGATCACGTTCTTAACATTAATCACATTACATAAATTAAATACATAGCTTGTAAATTAAAAAATTAAAATACGTTCAGTGATCCTAAATAATTCTTACAAAGTTGGTGGTAGAAGAGTTCAAGGTTTCAGAAACAGTAACCAAAACAAAATATAATCAAAACCAGTTGAAATATTATATGTAAATCAATTTTGTGATCACGTTAAGTCCGACGCCAAATTCACTGCAATACAGTTTACTGTATATTGTTGAAATTTTTGTTATCGCTGCTAGAATGAATTCTCATGATGAGCTGATATTGCCTAATACCAAAAACTGTAGTTGGAATAATCTGGATGTGTTTCGTATGTTCTTTACAACCCGTTTAATATTAGCGCTTGAAAATAAACGCGTCTCTGTGCGATAATCACACACGTAATTTCGAGAGGATACGATGTAAATGCACTCACCATGTCTTAGTTGCAAATTATAAACATACATACGAAAAGTGGGTACAGCCATCAGCGTATCGATTAAATGTGATTCCACCACCACCTGTGGCTTATCTATTACAGGAGGCTCCTGATTAGTGCAACTCTGTTCAGCGGAAACAGTGGTCGTAGAAACTATACGAAGCTTTCTGTCAAAAATCAGAAACCTTCAGTAAAGGCAACAGTGGAGGGTGTTATAAGATTTTGTAGTCGTCACTTACCGGCAAGAATTCGATAGTTAAAATACGTTATATATGTTGTAATTAACAGCAATTGCACTGCGAAAAATATTTTGAATATTGACGGGGGGGAAATAGAAAACGGTGAGGAGAGGGGTTTTAATATAAGATTTTAGGGTTTAGGTATCACGAAACAAGGAATCAGATAATGTACACGAACGCGGATATTCGTAAGGATTTTGATGACTTGAAAGTTAATTACTAACAGAATTGAAGTAAATCTTACCATCTAGGCTCGAAATGATATGAAATAAAAACAAAATTTTACTTAATAACAGAAAGGCCTGATTATTGTTTTCATTTTTCCAGTTCCTTCTTCGATAAAGTGGCATAGACACATGGCAGCTGCGTATCATCAGATAACTATTTTATTACCCATTTTGCTAAAAAATGTAGCACTATTTTATCACTGAACACTTTTGTTGATGTGATGTTGTTAATGGTTTTAAATATTATTTCACAGAGGAGGGAAAATTATGTAAATGATATGAAAGAACCTTGAAAATTCCTTCCAAAAACACAGATTCAGAATAGAATAAAGCAGAATGCTGTTTCAGATCATATCTGCAACATTAGTAACAAGGCGAACAAATCTAGGAACTCTAAAGACCGATAACTATAAAAATATTTTTTTTAGCGTCGTCAAGTGAAGGCGATGTAACCGAGGAATATGGACACCTCGACAGGAAATAAAATATGAGTTTCAGAGTAGAGACAGTCGCTGATGCTGTTTTGCGTTTTGTTACTGAGGTGAAACACCATCATAACCGTCTGTTTTACTGATCTGTACGCAGCAAAAAGACAGCGTGGCCAGGTTGTTATGCTGCGAGTCGCGGGCTGCCTGCCGGACCGCTGTTAGGCGCAGCTGCTCACCTGTTGGTAGGCGTCAGTCGTCGGTCTGCGTGAGCGTCTGCAGCCGTGGCGCCTTACGTCGCGACTGCCCGCGTCACGACGGTCGGCGAAGGCGCATGCGCAGAACCCTCCGCCACAGCCCGCATCCCCCGCTGGCACGTCACCGCAACGAAAGCTGGCGTTCTAGGAAAACTGGTGGCTTCGGCTCAAGGTCGCCGCTTCGATCCGGACCCAAGCTGATAATTTTTCACGTCGGATAGGAGAATAGGTATGATGGGCGTCCATATTTCTTCTGTCAAGTGGCACAATGCATTATCCCTACCTCTGTCCTTAGGCATTGTCATTTTACAAAAGGTTATACATAACATTTTATTACAGTGGGCTTTCAGAAGTGGTTGTTTCACATATATAATCATATGCTATTATATTACATATCGTTTTTACCGTTCGATTTCACTCACAATCACAGAAAGAAATTCAGATGATCAAATGGACCATGGCTGAATTCCTTCCGTTCCTTATCCCCAGTCCCTATCCGCCATAATGACCTCGACATCTACGAGGCGTAAAGCCAGAAAAAAAGAAAACAAAAAGACTAAAAAACATTTCTGAGTATCGATTTGGAATTAAACATGACACTGGAACTAAACTCACCTATCTATCCCTAAAAGTTGAAATGTCTAGGCTCGTTATGCCGAGAAAACATTTACGTGCATGAGATGCAAGATGTTATTTATTAAAAAAATGTTGTTTTAATATTTATTTTTATTGCAAAAAGCAGGCTTAAATTTAAATTACACCCTCTAATTACAAAAGGACAACACGAGTGCGGAATTAAAAGAAAAGAGTACATTTATAAAATAAAACACAAATAAATACATATTTGTTTAAGATTACACAAAAAATTGGACTCAGCCAGCAAAGAAAAAAAGAACAGAAACTGACAGACAATAAACAAAATGTTCCCGGCTAGGGAGAGCACGAAACTCCATCAGTTTGGGCGTATACTGGGTAAATGTTTATATGAATTTTTATCACTTATCGTTATGGAGTAAGCTGTCGGTGACCTCGATATTTCCTTCACAATGATGAAACACCTTTCAACGCCATCCACCAACTAGATGGGTTCATTCTTGGCAGCACATGACGAAAAACAGCACGACAAATGATGTCATGACAAAAACGCGTCCTCCACGTTTCTTTGAAAAGTCCGCGTACACACACACATGCGGACTACACGGGGTCCAGCCCCCAAGTGCCCGTAGGTTTGACCATTCTCACCCCCCGCCTCCGGGAGTGGTATCCATCTCTACCTGCGTCAAACAAAGCAACCTCGCCGACAACAGGACGCCAGCAGGAATTTGCCAACCTTCCCTGTCTTCCAAAACGGCTGGATGAAATGTCTCACAAATGGAGAGGTGATGGAAAATCAATGACAGCAGAGGCTGGACATTACAAAGTAAATTCTAAACCTATACGTAATAATTTTTACTATATTTCATCAAATAATGTATGCTAGACAGTTTTTTGCAAATTGTTTTTAGGGTGACATAAATAGCAGCTTTAAATTATTCCAAGTGTGTGTAGTTACTTCAAGAGGTTACACGGATCAATAAATTAATTGTATTAGGTATAAAATCATTATTATAAAAACACAAATTTATCTTCAGATAGTGACTACTAAATATCATTTTAAACAGATTTTTAGTGACTAAAACAAATGCTGGCACTCTCAAGAAGTCCAGGTTGGATTGACGTACTTATGTATTTTATGATTTTCATCTACAGTTTCCGTACAAATCTAATATGGTTTTAACAATAATTGTATCGGAATATTAGAATTTTGTGGAAGAAATAAAACGTAAAAGCAACAGAAACGAAATTAAAAAAAAAAATGTTGTATCTTATAGTTTGACTTTATGACAGGCGAAATAAACATGTGCTGTAGATACAGATCAAGGAATATATTTTCTTCATGTATCAAAAACTAATGTAAGTTCACAGATATTTAAATAAAATACTGTAAAAAATGTTTGCAGAAGTGTGGTAAAACGGTTTTTTTTTTTTTTAGTTATTTTCTTCACTTAATACATCCGATCAAACTGGATTAGAATTCAATGATAGTGAAATATAAGGTCTCCAGACCTATACCCTGTAGAACATCTGTGAGACTAGTTCGGACGTCAACTACGTCCCAGTGTCAGTATGCAAGATGTCATGGACCAATTACAACAGATATGGGCCAGCCAACGTGCCTCAGGAGAGGACACAACTTCTTTTTGACGCCCGTCCCAACCGAACCTTTTTTTTTTTTTTTTTTTGCTTACGGCTTTACGCCTTGTCAACGCTGGGATCATTATAGGTGGGAAAGGACTTGGGATAAGGAACGCGAAGGAATTCAACCGTGGCCCTTTGAAGGATGCATGGAACGATTCGGGGAAACCATTGAAAACCCAAATACCGAACCAGTGCATGCATCCAAGGGAGAGGGGGTGTAACGTCATACTGACAGGTGAACTCATATTTCCAAGTTCCTTGTAAATTTGATTCTATTCAGCAAGCACTGAATAGGGCCGGCATTAGGATTCTCGGGCCCCGGGTAAGCGTTCTTAGCAGTGACGTAACCTGTTGAAACCCCTGGCAAATTCATCGGATGGGGCCGCGGTCTCCTCCTCGACCGGCGGGCCCGAGGTACATTTGCCCCATTCACTCCCTCCACCATAATGCCAGCACTGGAACTGAAATATCATCCCATATCCTTTCATCCGAAGAAGTTTCATTTCGTTTGCTCCTCATCTTATGGGTACTTCACTTTTTTGTCAGGTAGTGATTAATTGTAGTCTTGTACCCTTCAGATAGATTTTGTACCCTTGGAACAAGGGCCAAGTGCCAGCAACGGATAGTGGAATATTGGTTGGCAGGAGGAACGAACTGGATGATTCTTCGTCAAGGTAATCACTGTTGCAGAATGACCTGAGAAGAACACGGCGTATTAGAGCTGTATTTCTAATGTTGTCACACGGTGAAATATCTATTTGTCTCGCTTAAAACCCAATGTGTAATAAGTGGATGTTTCAGAAACAGACACGTTTTATTCATCGGTCGCTAGATCCGAACATACAGGTCAACAACCCCAATTTCAAAATTTCCCTCTTCTCGAGAAGGTGCATAATTTGAATCAATTACCTTCCCGAAACTGATGATATGTTAGTTTTAAATAGTACGCTTGTGGCTACTAGAACTACACCATTGAAGTTTGATTGCTTCTATGTACTTCATAGAAGTTTACTAATCTTATTGAAACGCCTGTCGATAACGCTTACTCTAACTGTACTCTGCAAGCAACTTTCTCGTGCGGTTGTGGAGGTCTGTTCTGGGCTGACGTGGCCTTAATCTGACGAAAAGCCTGCGTGCTTCCTTTCTCAAGGTCACACGTTCGTGTCTAAGCTAAATTAGGCGTCCAGAGCCGCACTACTCACACGAATAATTAACTAGCTCCAATAGCGAATAAAAACATTGCGTCAGTGATTGTCTGAAGTAATATGATGTGAAACGTGAAAGTGTCATAGTTCTAACAGGGATATACTTACCCAACTGTGTGACTGTTGGTTTATAGGAGTGTTTCTCAAAGTGGGGCACGCGAACCCCCTAGGGGTTCGCCAATCGATGGTAGGGGGCTTGCAACAAGGTTTACGTAATGGCGGGTTGACTATAACACGCACAATGCTGAATATTGCTCATCGTTGCTCATTGTCGCTAGAGTAGTGGACATAAAAAAAAGGTCGCATTTTTTTTCTCAAGGGGGTTCGCCATTGACTAGGAAATTTTATAGGGGTACGTGGAGCTAAAAAGTTTGAGAGACACTGGTTTATAGTAACAAATCTGAAATTCGGTCTTTAGAGCAGTTGTCAGATTTCTCTAAACACTGAAAAGTTTTGAACAGACAATACCAAATTTCACAGCAGGTGCGTTTCAACTTGTTCTCAAAACCAAGTAGTATTTTAATAAAATTATGAACATGTTAGCTGCATTAAACCTTAAAATATCTCTCTGTATGATTTTCACTTCTTACTCATGAACGGGTGAATTCTGACTGGAGTGCTGAAAGTTTGTGCGAAAGATATGGTTGACTAAAGATCAATTTTTGCTAGGTTAGTCGCGGTAAGAACTACGGGAGATATGTTGTTTCAAGGCACTGTCCTACAGCCGTATACGAGAAGACAGTGAAACTGGTACATTATATAGAGATTGCATAGAATTCGAAGTTTACATTAGGTATCAGAAGAATTAAGTGACTTATTAACTAGCCTTCCTGCTGACGGTTGAAACAGGACAGATCGTGGTACGATTAGGCAGTGCTGCCGAGACCAAATGGCTCTAAGCTCTTCAGGATTTTTGTAGATTGCACAGAAAGAAAAGAGGGCACTTTACTTTCCTAATCCCAGATGTTAATATGGCTGTGTTTAGCATATAGAGTAACTACCTATTTCGTCTGTATACTACTGTTATGTAATTTTACAAACAATGTTAAGGAATAGTCTGACAGATGTTTACGCATCGAAAGGCCACAGGGTCACAACTATGGTGGCAGACACAACTTTATATGTCTTCTTGCAGGGCAGGTCTTTTGCCATCACGGCTGTAGTTTGTTGCAAGAATTAGCTAACTGGACTCACTTAAATACAAAAGTAATGAAGTGATAAACACATCGAAAAGTGCACATTCCTTGAATGCTGCAAATTTTAGTTTAAGAATAGATAGTTGCTTAAATCTATAAACTAATTAAAGTAACTCTGATCTTGCAAATAAGGGCCATGAATAGTTGACAAGAAGCGAAGATTACGCAATTTATTAACATTTTATGTTAAGGAAGAAGTCGCATTTAAAACATAATACCATAATAGAATGACGTGCTGGTTTGGTAAAGTGTTAACCTGACTATTTGCAGATCGAAATCAGGGCCATTAAAAAAAAATAGTTTTTCATGTAGCATCAAATGACTTAAAACCACAATGCCAATTCAAACATGTCCAATCCTCTTTCAGTCAAGCTTATCCTTGAATTCTTAATTTAAGTTCTTGTTTTAATGTTTGGCGAAGATGACACCAAATTTTATTTCAGGTACGTTTCAGTACTGTGTGCTGCTGCTGGAAAAGTGACAACTTGTTTTTCAAATTTTGTAACAGTTACGACGACGTCATCTGTTAAGGTATTTTACAGGGAACTGTCATCCTTGACCTACCTTTTTGTTATATCCGTCACCAGCAGTAGCAGAAAACAAAAGTGTCGTTAACATAAAAATTAAAGAACGGTGTTTCATTGCAAATTTCTCAGAGGGGATTGTAAAACACTAGATTTACATGGTTGGGCTATGCAGTCACCATAATATTTTATTTGTGTCCTGTAAGATCAGTAGCCACATAGAAATAAACGAGCATAAGGATACGTCAATCTTCAGGCGAACATGTCGTTGACTTTGTATATTAAAAGGCTTTTATATACGTTGACGTTCAGTGACACGAGTTTTGCCATCCATCTTGTAGCAGTAGAACTTGTGCGACACCGGCACCTGTCTGCCAAGCCGACGAGGAGTGCTGCGACTGATCTGCCCTACTGCCTGTCTCAATAAGTGATAGGCCCCTCGCTTGCAGGTGGCGCTTTGAGACATTGCAGTTACTGCAGCACTGCTCTCGCAGTTGTTCTCTTTTGTTGAATAGGATACATATCCCGAGCGTGCCCACAAAAACCAAGCACACCGACCTTGTCAGCAACCAAGACACGAACAGGAGCGGACGGAACATCAAAAATCAACCAAAGAGGAGGAAACCGATGGCAGCGATACAACAATGCTTCCGCTGCCAAGGATTCGGGCACAAGGCCTCGGACTGCAACAAGAAAGTGTGTTGCGTCCGCTGCGGCGGGAACCACAGCAACCTGGTATGATCACGTCGGAGAGAAGCAACGCCGAGATGTGCTAACTGCGGTACTAACCACGCCGCCAGCTACGGGGGATGTCCTGTGAAGAGAAGGCTCCAAGCCGCCATCGGAAGACGTTTACATCAACCCAACCATGCCCAACAGTCGAAGGACCGGGTGGCCAACAGAAAAGGGCCTCAAGCTGCGGCAAAAACCATCCGCCGACCGACAAAAGTGACCAGCGTGTGCATCAATGCTGCATCCATGAACCAAAACGTGAAAATCAGTTGGGGAAAAAAATCGTCCAGTTGCTAACGCAGCTTATTACGGCGATGATCCCCAACTGACAACACGAACCCAGTAGGGGGTTTTTAATATAAGGACGCCTACGGCGTCCATAGTCATTTCCCCCCCCCCCCCAAACTGAAATAAAAATGTGTCCCCAAAACAACACCCAACTGACACCCAGAAGTTATACTACCAAAGGTAGTGGTACTTCAACAACAGCCGTAGAGGCAGCGAAAAAAAAGAAAAAAAAACTAGTTAATTCCATTTCGATAACACTCGGTGCAACTTTAGTGATAATCAAAGAGAGAAGACACGTTTCTTGTTTTTGCTAGTCACTCCCGTTATTCGCAAATAGTCATCCTTTAAAGAACTCAGACGTAAATATTACTCAAATGATGGTTACGTTAGAAAATTGTTTTAACAAATTAACAGTATGATAAGCGATTACCCTTATTACTCTAAGGGCTCGTTGACGATAAGGTCATTAGAACTAGGGTTGTTGATATTTTTAAAAATATCGGATTTTCGATATATCGATATTTTAAAAAGTATCAATATCGGCTGTCGATATATCGTAAAAAATATCGATGTATTGATATATCGATACTCTAATAAAATCGAATCTTGTAAAAAATAAGGCTGTCCACTGGTAATACGTGATTTTGTTCTTAATCAGGATTTCACTTTCGAATGGTTTCTCTTGGTGATGATGATTGTTGATTTTAAAAAAAATGACCATTATGCGTGTCAAAATTTTCATAAAATTAGTAAAATCTATAAAAATCGAAAGAGGTTCGAGGTAGAAGTTTATTTTTAAGATTGATATGTAATACAGTTGACGAATTTATTTAGGTAGAAGTTTAGCTATTATAGCACGCATTATGGCCAAATTACGTAACTTTTTTCATAATACATTTTTCTCGTGGAAGTTACATTTAGTTATGTATGTTGATAGCTTACTCTTAATTGTGTTACTTTTCTTGCCTTCTTATTAGCCACTATTTGTTATTTACACTTCCCAATATTCACACACTATTTTCCTGTTGGACATCCCTGGACAGTGCGGACGCTCATTTCAAACAATGGGCTCGCGTTCGATTCGTGCTGGGCGAGTGGTGCCTTACGCACACTGTTGTCATCATCTGAGTAATCTTGGTACCTATAAATTACAAATTATTTATGGAAACGTAGTAAGATTTATTTAAGATTGTGGATCTCTATGCGTAACAGAAATTTTAGGGACACAGTGATATTCAGAGCAAACGAAAAATTATAACTTATTATTAAAAAATATCGAATCCGATATCCAGATTTCAGTATCGAAATATCGATATATCGTCCTAAAAATATCACTCACAAATATCGGTATTTTCAAAAAATAATATCGATATTTCGATATATTATCAACAGTCCTAATTAGAAAAGATTCTGGGCTAGGCAATGAAATTAAATACCGGTAGCTTGTGATATTTATGAAGGAACCATTCTCTCATTCACTTTGATCGATATCGGAAAACATTAGAAAACTTAAATTCGTATGGTTGGGCCAGATAACGACCAGTTTCCTCCGTACTACCTGGTTCTAACGTTAACCCCTCACACACCAGTGACGATTTAGGTTTACGGCGTTTTGGCGGGGGAGGGGGAGAGTGGAGAGACTTAACGGCTTGTAGACATTGAGGTTATTACAGTCGGGAGAGGATTGGAAGGAAGGAGTGTGAAGGGAATCCGGCTTTAGTTTTTTGCAGGAATCATCCTATAATTCGCCTTCAGTGATTTCGAGAACCACGGAAAATCTAAATCTGAATAGCCGGGACCCGGGATCAAACTCACTTCCCTCCGAATGCCAAGCATGTGTGTTAACCAGTCACCTATAAGGCTCGTTATGATTGTGGATAAAGGCGAATGTAAAGGCATGGTTAAAGTATTTTGAAGGGTGTATTTATAAAGTATACTACCTAATAATTCAGCTGCCCTTTTTCCTCGAACTAAAAGAAATTACCTATCAAAACCAAGTTTGAAAAGGATAAGCAAAATTACGAATATTATAATAAAATTGTTTA
Source organism: Vandiemenella viatica (assembly GCA_031002005.1). NCBI lineage: Eukaryota > Metazoa > Arthropoda > Insecta > Orthoptera > Morabidae > Vandiemenella > Vandiemenella viatica. The sequence goes on from CM061920.1 coordinate 194,023,519, forward strand.
AAAACTGCATCAAATGAGGCAGTCTTCAATTTTCACGTTACGTTACATACATTTATTTAAGTTTATCAGCGTATATTTATACAGCATATTTATCAAAAGGAACAAAGTTAGTGTAGGTATGTGTCCGTTTGGCTAATTTATTTATCTTTTTAAATGAAGGTTTAGCCGATATTCAGAATTTCGTCACAATCTCTACGTCCAGCGTGTTTGGTTCTTTGTTGTGTATATTGTTTTTAAAAAATTCTTTATTTGAAACAAACCTTTTTCCGAAAATGGATAGGTACATATTCCGTCATAGTTGATAGCAACTTGACAGTAACAGCAGTAATATTTCTATGGTCACGTATAGAAAAGTACACTCATGACATCGACTAATGTCGGTGGAAGACTACCATTACCTAAACAAAATCCCTTTGTTTAATATGGTATAGAAAGATAATTATTCAAATAAACAAAGAATATTTAAGGAATATATCCGGTGCGTTACTAGGAAATTAAATATATAATTCGTTTGAACAAATAACGAATTGTATTCATTACTCGGAAGAAAATTCAAAATGGCAGCATTAACATATCAAGTTACTTCATGAATGTTTCACTCTTCCTGACCTAAAGATCAACAGGTGGGTAGAAACTGCGTTTTATTTAAAATGGTAAATTTATATAATTAAAATGTTTAAAATACATGGATTCTAACTAAGATGAAAATCACATATTATTGCAATACATGTAAAATTTCAAAATCTTTGCTAAAGAGCAAATAATAGAATTAGCGTGAGTATATGAGTTAATATACTGAAATAATAGACTTCGTAAAATATTGTAATTAAGGTTTCCCACAATATCTTATGTAAATTGGAGGATGATCATCTTTTACTAGTTTGATCCAAACTGAAAATATAAGTTAAAAATGTATCACATTGGGGACTGTTATTACAGCAGTTATCTTGTGATCAACATGTTAGGCTTCAACGGAGGTAAAAATTACAAAGTGAATGCCCTATCATTGTAACCAAACAAATACTGTCATTGTATTAGGAAAACGTACTATAGAAAGCAGCTACTACATTTAAAAGCAACTTATTCGCAGTCCACTCAATGTTAATTATGATAGTATCCGACGAATTAGCTAGTTAGTTACTTTTAGAAGTCTTTCAGGAAGCAGATTCGACTACATGGAACGCGATTTTTAAAGTAATTGATATTTGTGTCCACGGAGAAACGGTTATACAGATAACGCTTCAATGGCGTCTGTAATGATTCTTCATTGCTCTGTGTACGGTCCGTGAGACAGCTACACGTTTGCTTTGTTCGACGTCGCTGAAGCAGAAAAGGGAGACAGCGCGCGTCCCCTTTTGAGGCTGATAAACATGTCGAGACAATTATCGCGGTATGGTGCACGTGTCTAGACTAGGAAGGAGCGAGAGAGCAGAGTTCGAAAACCTACAGTCACCCAATACAAGTTTTAATGGAATAAGGTACTAAAAAGAATTATAAATTGTCTGCCCACTAGGCCATTACAACTTACATCTGGAATGAGAATAATAAATTTGTCTAAGGCGTATTATGGACAAATACAAGCCGACACATTATCATTTCGGATAGTGGAAATTACTTTAAGAAAATAGCGCTTTAAGTCTAGTTATCACCGAGATCATCAGAACCAAGAAAGGAATGAAGGGTAGGAGCGGTAAGGAATATGACTATGATATTTCAAAGAAACCAATCGGCTGAAGTCATTTCAGGAAACCAAGAAAACTGAAAACTGCAACAGAGGGAGATACAAGAAATTATTCTTAACTGAGATCAGTTACAATTTTTTTTAAAAGGTTTGTCACGATGTTCTACAGTATTTTGGAAGAATATTACATCTAAATCCCACAATTACTACGTGTAAGATGAAAAATGTTACATTTAGAAACAGATAATACATTCAGTGTACACATTTATGGTGGGATAATTATGTTTCACACTTTTCATCAACCAAGTATATTTGATATTTATGTTTGAAAATTAGGTCGAGTAAGCAACATACTGAATGGTTTTACAGAAACTTCCATCTTTTCGTATTCTGCATGATCACAAGATACTTGAGGCAAAATTTTATGTAGAAATTAAAACTATAGTTTTCGTTTTATATCATGTAGTATTTAGATAATTCTCGTACAGGTGTGAATGAGATAAGGGAGAAAACTGCAATGAAGAGTTTAGGTGAAACGTTTTGAGTCGATCTCGTTAAGCGCTAGCATCAATCAATTTTACCAAGCACGAAAAGAATAACTACAATATCTCTTACTAATTGTTAATTTTCCTTTCGATTCAAGGTTGATAAGTAGAAAAAGAAGGCTTCATTATGAAAATGAGGAGCATGTCTAGTTCTATTTTAATTTTTACCGTCGCTTGTGATTTGTCCGTTCAGATTACAGTTCAAATTTCCTGTTGAAAACTTTTCAGTCTTGAAAATATGGCTTCTTATGTTTATGGCTTTACTCCGTGTCGACATCAAGGTAGTTAGAAGCGGGAAAGTACTAGTAGCAAGAAATGGGAAAAAATTATCCATGATCTTTCGAATTATTTCGAGAAAACCACACGAAAGTCGTAATGCCGGAGGGGGACTGAAAACTGTTTCCTCCACAATGCGAGTTCAGAGTGTTACCGCTGTAACGTAATAACGAAGTGGGTCGTCCTGCACATTTTTATCATAAATAATAATAGTAAAATCAGTGATTTCAAGTGTTTGCCAGCGGTACGGCAAGGCCGATAAAGGACCTATCTGTCTCCCCTGACAATAGCCAGCTTCCCCTTGTGTGGACCCTAACGGAACAGTTCAGGGAATTCTCCAGCCAGGGTGAACGAATGGCCGTTGACGTTCGTCGACTGGGCTTCTGAACGACAAAGGAGACGGAGTTTGACGAGGCAGCATAGTCTCACCAGAAAAAAATCTGGTCAATGGTTTAGCTTTGAGAAGGAAGAGCCTATAGCGGAACCAATCAACGGCGGATAATTCTCCAGGCAATTTTAATTTCTATGCATGTTCCAAACGAGTCCTGGAGAGGCGTGGCTAGCCATGAACGACGCAGAGGCTTTCTAGATGATTTCTGCAAGTTTGTACCTCCAAGGATTGGAATTCGCATACTGACTTCGCATCGGACCTCCAAGGTTCGAGACTGGACTTGCAGTGAGATCGCTTTGGAGTCAATCTGTACGGTACCTGCCAGTACGTACAGATTTTGAGTGTCTCAGTTATACCTAATGTGCTATAACATTTACGCCGCCAAGTAACGACCTTCGCCGTAACGGTAATTACACAACGGATATTACAGTGTGGTATTTATCACAGCCATTCAGATCAGCCCTCTAACGGCCCCATCAAAATGGATTTTGAATGGATAAGAGTTCTCGTCTCCGACAATAAATTGAGCTAATGACTTTTCAAAGCCGCGGGATAACTTTCAGTTATATCTAGGCAGGATAGACAAACTTTGTGTGCTTATATCACCACAATTGGTGGGTAAAGTAAATATACCCTGGCGCCAGGCAAGTTGTATTCTAGTTTGATTCATGTTAGCATTGTGTTTGATTATCAGGAAATTATTAAAACCCAGTCAAGATTGTTTTAAAGGGAAATTGTAAATTAAACCACATGTGAAGCGTTTATCGTCTATGTGAGAATTTAATAATGTTGAATTTGTTTGCTGATATTCCTTGAGTTAGTAGTGGTTTATGTTTGTTTTATTTTTGGCAATTGTAAGACGAGGCATTGCTTGGTATTAATATTAAAATTAAACCCGCTTCAGTCTGTACGCCTTCACGTGAAACAAATAGATGATAAAAATGGAATAGAATGTTTTCGCTCTTTCACACCCCCCAATAAAGCACACACTACACCGCTGACCAACAATGGTCCGTATAAAAAACAACATGGCACAAAACTACAACATACTGTTTTACAAAGAAGAATAGTTAATTTTTAATTAGCTTTGATGCAGAACATTACACACCCAAGTAAAGAAGTAGAATGTTTAAAAAGAATCTAAACTTTTTCTTAATTAATTTTGACCATAACCTATTACTTTTGTAAATGTGTCCCTAAAATCTGTGTTAATATGATCCCTAAGCAACTAAATTGTTTTTAAAGTTACAAGGTAACATCTTACATAAAATTTCTTTAGCTTAAAGAATTATCTTATCATTTTTTTTTTAAAAAAAGTAATTTTGATGACAATGTGAGGAAAAATTGTAATTTATCTTTTAATATAGAAATTTAATTAAAGATTCACTTTTTAAACTTCAGCATTTACTTTTTATTCTGGTTCAGAGTCATTTACTTTTTACCCCATCGTCCAAACATCCACATTTGTAGTAATAACTTAATTAAATTGTTTGCCTCGCATAGTCCACTTGAAAACGTTATGATGTTATGGTAAACTTCCTATCATTATTATCAAATATTTTTAATTTTTGTATTCTAAAATTTGGTGCGTATGCTGGTAATATTAAAATGGAAATCTACACTGAAGAGCCAAAGAAATTGGTCCACCTGCCTAATATCGTGTAGGTCCCCAGAAAGCACGCAGAAGTGCCGCAACACGACGTGGCATCGACTCGACCATAGTCTGAAGTAGTGCAGGAGGGAATTCACACCACGTATCCTGCAGAACTGTCCATAAATCTGTAAGAGTACGAGGGTATGGAAATCTCTTCTGAACGGCACATTGCAAGGCATCCCAGAGATGCTCAATAATGTTCATGCCTGGGGAGTTTGGTGGCCAGCGGAGGTGTTTAAACTCAGAAGAGTGTTCCTGGAGCCACGTAGCAATTCTGGACGTGTGGGGTGTCGCATTGTTCTTCAGGAATTGCCCAAGTCCGTTGGAAAGCACAATGAACATGAATGGATGCAGGTGATCAGGCAGGATGCGTACGTACGTGTCACCTGTCAGAGTCGTATCTAGACGTATCAGGTGTTCCATGTCACTCCAACTGCACACGATTCACACCATTACAGAGCCTCCACCAGCTTGAACAGTTTCCTGTTGACATGCAGGGTCCATGAATTCATGAGGTTGTCTCCATACCGGTACACGTCCATCCGCTCGATAAAATTGGAAACGAGACTCGTGAGACCAGGCAACATGTTTCCAATCATCAACAGTCCAATGTCGGTGTTGACGGGCTCATGCGAGGCGTAAAGCGTTGTGTCGTGCACTCATTAAGGGTACACTGGTGGGCCTTGGGCTCCGAAAGCCCGTATGGATGATGTTTCGCTGCATGGTTTGCATACTGACACATGTTGATGGACCAGCATTGAAATCAGCAGCATTCTCCTGAAGGGTTGCACATCTGTCACGTTGAACGATTCTCTTCAGTCGTCGTTGGTCCCGTTCTTGCAGGATCTTTTTCCGGCCGCAGTGATGTCGGAGATTTTTAATGATTTACTGGATTCTCGATATTCACGATGCACTCGTGAAATGGTCGTAAGGGAAAATCCCTACCTCATCGCTACCTCGGAGATGCTGTATCCCATCTCTCGTCCGCCGATTATAATACCACGTTCAAACTCATTTAAATCGTGATAACCTGCCATTGTAGCAGCAATAACCGATCTAACGGCTGCGCCAGACATCTGTTGTCTTATATATGCGTTGCTGACCGCAGTGCCGTCTTATGAGTGTTTTCATATCTCTGTATTTGAATTCGCATGCTTATACCAGTTTCTTTGACTTTTCAGCGTATTTACGAATGTTCCTTTATGGCTATATTCACCTATCAGCACTTTATCTCTTAGTGGTATTCAGACAATGAAATCCCTTATTACTCTTAGGAAATTGATAAATTAACTTTTAGGCAGTCTTACATATTATCAAATTGATTAGGGACTAATAGAATCTCTTAGGAAACGTACAAATGAAAAAATTAAAGAATTATGATCGGCTTTTATTGCGTAAACATTATATACGATTTGTAAAAATGATGTAAAATCTATACCGCAGAACTATTATATATTCGGGACGGTAATAGTATTTTTTGCACTATTTAATTAGGTTAGATCTTACGGAATGAGGGTTATATGCGTTCAGTCCTACAATCATCATAAAGTGAAAAACGGATTCTGATTTTCCTATTCACCATCGAAAAGTAATTTAGAATGAAATGCTATTTAAAACAGGAACAAATCTTCTATATGGCACTTTCATTTCATTTGCCGTCTTTCATATCTGACATCTTGATTAAATCCGATGGCCTCATGCCCCGTAGCAAAACTGAATTCTTTCGCAACGCTGGAAGATATTTCATATGGTAGACGCAGTTTCATATAACTGAAGTCCATAACGATTGACTACAAATGCGTCTAGCATGATCATGATGTGTTGTCCACGAGAAAAAACTTTGCAAGGCTGAAAACAGATTTTATTCCTTCCTGTGCAAGCGACCGTGCGCAATGTCAGTCATTTTATAGGAACAGTACTGCGTTATTTTTTAACCCACTGTACGAAGAAAAGTATTGATCCTCAGGTTACACTTTTTTTTCTTTATTATGAAATTTAAATACACTTATTTCAGTTGATAGCAATAAATTCTAGCAACTGTTGAGCACCCTGAAATAATATTTTAAGCAAATAAATCTGTACAATTGTTCCGTCACTATTATCTTCTTGCCTTTCTCAGCTAATCTGACAGATATCTTCGAACTCTCTTCTATTGCCTCCAGAAATACTTTAAAAAAACCAATACAACAAAATTTCCTCAATGATGTTTTTTTGAGACTCCTAATCATGCTGCTGTGTCGTGCACAAGAATATTCTATATTTCTAAGAATCAGTATTGTCTCTTCTAAAACTATATTAATATTACTTTGTGAGGAACCACCTCTAATAAACTGGAATTTGCAGTTGTGCGGTATCATGGGATTTGATTTTATAGCTTTTTTCTTTAGATTTACGCCTCTTTGACGTTGCTGACATTATAGAAGAGAGAAGATTTTGGACGAGAGTCGGGAAGGATATCTGCAACAAAATGTTGAAGGAACCATCCCAGCATTTACTTGGTACGATATCAGCAAACCATAAAAAACCGAAATCCAGATGTCCAGACCGAGAATCAACCCCATGTCTTCCCGCATGTCAGGCCAGTGCCTTACCATTTGCATAAGGGGCTCAACTTGATTCTATTTTTCATAAGTCTCTTTAGTTATGAAAAATGTGATCAATAAAGTTACTACCATAAGAAATTCATGAAAAAATAGTACCTGACAATTTTTTACTTCAGAAAAAGTTTGATGGTCCACTTAAAATGGAAGGAATGCAAATCAGAGAAGTTATTATAGTGGGAATATAGGAATAAGGCGTTACACTGAATAAAATTACAAAATAAAATAAAAATTCCATGAAAAGGTGAATACCTAAAACTTTAAACCACAAACAACATACAGGGTCAACTTAGTATACAGTTTGAATATTTGTTTTACATTTACAAAATAAAAAGTAAAGGGAATCTAGTGCACGCGTTTAATAAAAAAATGGATGAAAGTGAAGTTATTCAGTTAATCCATTGGTCGTTGATGTAGTAACAACTCAAATAATAATACCCATTAGAGAAATGAAAGTGTATAAAGTTTATTGTGAAAAATTCAATGTTAATCGATGGGCATATAACGGAGGTCACATTGCTAAAGACTATTTTCAGAGTCCAAAATTGATTCAACAATGAAATTGAAATGGATGTGAGTGTGTGTAACTATAAGTTCACCCTAACATTAATGACTGAGTTTATAAACGAAAAAATAGTAATTTAAATGTAATTGGTATGAGACGTATGCTGACTTTTATATCTCAATGCCCACGACAAAGAGAAATAAAAATGGTTGAAATAAAGACGTTAAGAAGAACAAGCGAAATTTGACAGAATTGAATAAACAAAAGGTCAGGTGGTTCCTACAGCTCCTGCCGCTTCCCGTAGAATTCGCGGAGGTAGAGTTCCGCATTCCCATTACAACCATTGGCGCTAGATTGGATGTGACGGGGTCAGCGCCACGCTCCGGCCGTTCTTTACCTTCCCGCGGAGTTTCCTCCACGGTACTCATTGGATAGCAGGCTGAGTGGGCCTGGGGAGCCGTTCAGGACATTCAGCTTCGAGGAAAAATTATCGGCTTTGTCGGGGATAGAACCCGAGTCGTCCAGGCCGCAATCGAGCGCTCTACCACCTGAGCTACGCGGGCCGCCTCACTTAAGCGAAAAACTGTAAAAAAAAATATTATTAACAAAATAAAATTGCGATTACTCTGGAATTAAAAACTGGACAGGAACAATGATATTGCGTTGATTAAAAAAATGAAGAGATAAAATTTCAAAATACTGGTGCACTCACATAGTAGTTGTAAGGGTCCAATTCCTTACTTATTTATTATATATATATAAAAAAATATTCGTTTCAATTTCCGGTGTCGGGTTAGTATTATTGTATTTTATTTACCTCCATTTCCATACCGGTTTTAATACCACTGCTGAAAATATAATTGTCTTTTAACTAAAGTAAAAGTGCTTTTTTGAGATCAACCTACAAGGTTTATTAATTTTCACAAAAAGAAAACAGTCATCATCTACTAATCTTACTACTCCTGTTACAGTATATTACTCTATTCAGATCATAAGCATTGCAATTCATTTATATTATTCGTTCTTCATTGCCCTTTGGGTTATTTTCTTGAATATCCATTTTATAACTATGTATCTACCACGCCAGTATTGGAACGTCTTTTTAATTTTTGCTTCTCAAGCCATCTTCTTTTCATCAAGCGTTTTACAGCCTTCACTTCCTTCAGTCTTGTTTAACTTTCTCCAACCTTGAAAAACTTTAGTGTCATAGTTACTATATGCAATCTTAATTATTTAATGACTAAAATATGAGTTAATAATTTATTACACGATTAGTGAGGTCGTGTACCTCACACATTGAAGAAAAAATACATTTGCTTCGTTCATTCACCAAAGCAACATCATTTTACTGAGCGATGTAGGTGAGGATACATATATTTTCCAGTATGCACATATACTCTCTTTTTGTTTTGGAAAATTCCAATAACTGTATTCTTAGGGCTCTACGTGGCATTCAACACATTGACCTCCAGTCCATGATAACTTCATAGCTCAAACACTGGAACTAACTTTACGGAAATCGATTCAGTGTCTGATGTAGACCCTACGCATTTGCCTTTATTTACAATACAATAGACTCAATTATAACTTTTTACTCTCTAAAATAACTTCCCTTAATGCCCATTGATAACACTTGCCTTTAAAACATATTTTAACATTTAACTGAATCTATTAACGGAGCAACAGTTTCGAAAAACAAGTATTCATAATAAAGCCTACCAATTACATAGTAACAAGAAAATACAAGGAAATAACAATCCATTAACCATAACTTTTGGGTATTTTTATAGGTACCATGATTTACAAAACCAGTTTCCAGTACTAGCTACCGTACAGACTGTATTTGTATTTCTCTTTAAATATGAGTCACTGTACAGTTATAAATTATTAACGTTAAATTGGGGGCTCATGCAGAAGCATCTATTAGCATAACTCATGTTAACATCTTTAGCGACAAATTATTTGAGTAATAACAAAACAGCTTTTACAGCCAGACAAACTTATCATTTTAAGTAATAAATGGGGTAACATTTAAAAAAAAAATAATTCAGTAAAAACCACATTTTTCCCAATAAGAACAAGAAGTTAACTATATTACCTTAATGATCGTTCAAAATATGGTGTTAAATAATTTATTTAATATATTTAGTTGAGAGATTTAAATTCCTGTTGCGTGGCCAGGTGGTTTGATGACTAAGCCATCTGATTTGAAAACGAAAGGTCCTCAACTTGTTGCCCGATCTCGACTGCGATTTTCAAAGGCCCTTATCATGTCCTTTACCAATAGATAAGCTTGCTTTGTGTACGTCGAGTACTCCAGAAAATATTTGTGGTTTGGATTCCATGTTAAATTAGAGGTCCCTTTCATATGGAGGCAAATTGTGCAGCTGGTAATAAACTCTGCCAAGAGGTCGTAAATACCACACGAAATTACTTATTTAATTACTTCCTTTCTTCAAGTAATAATAAAATAAACAGGAACTGAAACAGATGTAAATTTAAACTGGGGCGCAAAGAAAAAAAATTATCAAAATGACCAAACGACATGTGAGTTATAATTATCTGTGTTCTCCGGGTGGAGACACTTCGATTTGATAAAACCTAACATTTCGGCCACAGTGCTTCTTCACCAACTTTTCCATCATTAAGCGTTGGCTGCGTTTGATGAGTTTTTAATCATGATTTGCATGATCAAATTTGGAGCTTTGATTTTACAGTCGGATGTCCTTGCTGGTGCCAAGCATTTTATAGCTACTGCCACGTCATATTACATACTAATGGAGAAAGAGAGGTGCTGCCATCTATCTGCAAAATGTATAGCTATGTTATGTGTGTGATAAGTAGAGACCGGATTATATGCATTTGCACGTTTGCATACGCATTTGCATATTAAGCACATTTTCAACAGTTATTACATATTTGATCTAAAATCAAGTGATGATGCATATTTTACCTATATCTACAATATTTTTCGGTACTGTACATAGTTAATAAATAAAATCTTACGTTGTAGCTGGAAAAACCTACTAACAGCACGGTTCTTAGTCTACGATGACTCTCTGAAGAACTACGACCCACGTTTGGGAACGTAAATAAACTGATTTTATCATCAAAGAAAGCATTTCGTAAAGCACATTATCGTAATAATGCCTATAAAAAAAACTCCAAATGTGCCTTTACCTCCGGAAGCAGTGATAATTCGATAGGCGACGTGGGTTGAAGCTGTACTGTTTTACACTGAACAGTTCGAGGCCATTAAAGGTGTACTAAACGACTTTGACACTGGAGAGGCTATGACAGTTTGTCAGTACAAGGAAGCATTTAACAATTCTAGTATTGAAACAACAGCTGTAATTAGCATTCGTTTTTCCCCTGCGAGTATTAAAAAGCTAAAGGTTTGACGTTGACTGAATCTATTCAGTTAACGGACAAAATCCGCATTGCCAGAGGTATTCATGTGTAAACTTAAAGTGAATTTTAAAAATATTTTGAATAATAACTCAGGTTTTTAACTTTTGTGTCAAATTGATAGTTTTAGGTAATGGCATGGGTGAACTTTTCCCAGAAACAATGACTGCCCAGTTACATCAGTTAATGCGGAACGGTCCATATCCACTTAAAAATATTTTGAGAAGTATATTAATGTGTAGCACGTTTGGTATTAAAATTATTATGGAAGACTTTCCCACACTGTTTCTATGCTGAGATGTTTAGTGAAGCATGGAATCGCGCAAAGAAGTATTGAGAGTACATAAAGCTCACATCTTCGAGTGTTGAACGACGTGTTCCGGATGCCTGCAGCCAACTGTGTGAAATTCGGTGTGTAAATGTCGTCGTTCTTTCGCTGCTATTCGATTACTTGGCGTACAAGTCAAACATACGGAAACAGTCGACAGAAAAAGGCACAATATTTTCAGATCAGCCGATGAGAGTTTTGTAGTAAACCATAGCCAAATGAGATATGTTTATAACATGACAGGACAAACGAATAACAATTTCTTCATCCTCTCGAAGTTTTCATCACGATAGCAAGTTGAAGAGAGGCGATAAGAGGAAATTCTATTGCTGGCCACCAGCGTTCCCTTGGGCGTCACCCTACAACAATATCAAGACTCTTCACGAGAATCTCAGCTCTCGTGATATCTCGGGCGACGACATAGCTGGTCTGTCGCAGTATGAAAAGTGCCGTCGACAGAAAAATTCATATAAACTGCCTGTGCGACTGAAGATGGACACACGTTCGCTCGCAAGACAGATATTACCAGAGTTACTTGGCAACACTGTAACTTACCTTTCCATCAGTTGACATACAAATAAAAACTGCTACTACCGTCCACAGGCCTTAATTTCCCTCCTTGTTTAATTAACATTATTGGAATCACACTAGCACACGAAATTCAAACCGAGCGTGGTGGTGTAACGGCTAGCGTTCTGGCCTCGCATTCGGGAGGACGGCGGTTCGAATCCCCGTCCGTGCATCCAGATTTGGGTTTTCCATGGTTTCCCAAATCACTCCAGGCAAATGCCGAGATGCTTCCTTCAAAAGGCCATGGCCAAATTCCTTCCCATTCCTTGGCCCCCATCCTTTCCAGTCTCTAAAGACCTCGCTGTTAGAGAGACGATATGCAGATAAAAAGAAAAGAAAAAAAAGAAATGCAAAATAATTAGTCATTCGGTTGTGAATAAAATTTAAGTAATTCAAAACTTATAGCTCAAATATAATTGCGCAGTCTTCCGCGGTCATCGTAATTATTATCTTCGGGTGGAGCTACATCGATTTGTTGAAACCTAACGTTTCGGCCATCATGCTGCGGCCTTCATCAGATATACCAATTAACAGAAAATGAATATTTGATAGTCTGCCTCAAGGCTCAGTTCTTGCCCCACTTCTTTTTAATGTATTTATTTCTGACATTCCTCAAACAGAATTCAGACAGTTCTCTTATGCGGATGATCTGGCAGTAGTACCACAATGTGATAACGTTCAGCAAATTGAAAATAGTTTAACAGCAGACCTCGAAACCCTGAGCAACTATTTTAGGATATGGCGTCTGGTACCCGGTTCCAAAAAGAGGGAAACTAGTATCTTCCATCTTAACAATGGGGCGGCGAATCTCTCACTTGACGTTCTTCTTGATAGCACTCCCCTCCGACACAACCCCTTCCCCAAGTATTTGGGAGTCGTAACGGATCGCACCTTGTCGTACAATAAACATCTAAACAACCTTGCATCAAAACTAAGAACCAGAAATAATATTCTGCTGAAGTTATCTGGCACCTCCTGGGGAGCATCCGCCCCCACACTTCGCACATCAGCACTGAGTCTGGTGGTGTATTCTGCAGCTGAGTACTGCTCATCTGCCTGGATAAATGGCACCCACATCAAAGAGATCGACACAGTTTTGAACCAGACAATGCGGATAATTAGCGAATGTATCAGGACCACTCCACTGTACTGGCTGCCCGTTTTGTGTAACATCGAACCGCCTACAATAAGACGACACAATCGCCTAATTGCCCAACATAATACGATTTGTCATAACTTGAATCTGCGCATCCATGACGACATGGATAATCAGAAATCCAAGCGTAAAAACTGTAAAACAGATTATATCTGATAATTTAAATGGAAGAGAAGCTTGGAAATTGGAGTGGATACCCTCAGCCCCACCAGAATGGCACTCCCTGTTTGACAGTCAACAGGCACTAAAGGGAATCGACCTTCCTCGCAAGACTGGGCAGCTCTTAACAGAGTTAGGCCGGCCACACACAGAACCGGGCGGGGCAGGGCATTTTGCCCCGGGGCGTCTTGTGCGACGGGAAACGCACGGGTGCCTATGGAGCACCACACACAGGACCGGGCGGGGCAGGGCACGTCGAAAAGACGCCCCGGGCAAAATGCGAAGCTGACACAAATTATGCCCCGGGGCAAGTCGCTGCCGGGCAGAACGTTCTGCGCATGCGCTGTCACGGGACCCACCCTCCCTCCCCGGGCTCCACTATCTAGCGGTCTGGTTGTGTTGAACACGTGGTTGTGTTGTGTTTCGAATATTCGACTGATTTGTATGTGTGCCATGTATGACTGTAAGATTTAAAATTTTTATGACTATACAGTGTTATTATATGGTTGAATAACTAATGCTGAGGAAAAAGAGGACCAATACACATACGTTAAGGTTATCAAAAGCCGCTCCTCTGGGGGTATGGCTGTTCTCCAGTTGATATTTTGCTTTTCTATTCTGCTCCGAATGCTCTCAAGTACAAAGTCGAATGTCGAAATTGACATGCGACAATAATCAAAAAACTTGTCTGGGTCGGCTCGAAGCTCAGAAATAAAACTTCCTATATTCCTTTTCAGGGATATAGGGTGTACCCACATCTCTCTGTTGTTAACATTGTGGTCCAAGAGCTGCAGATAGTTCCAAATTAACAAAACGGTCTCCTCATCTTCATCCAGTTCAAAACGATACACTACACACCAGTATGCTCCCACTAAGTTCACTGACAGGTGATTTGCTAAATGTTTGACTTGTCGTGCCCCGCCTCGTTCTGTGTGTGACAGCAGCACGACAGGGCAAGTCAGGCGACTCGTCGGCTTTAGGTCTGGTCATGGCAGATCTGCTTCATCTTTGTACACATGGGGAATGAGAGATTCACCGAGATGCGACTGGGGTGAGGAAAAACAAACCATCCCTCCCGTGACAATTGATTGCTCACTTCGAGCCATCAGGGGATCACCAATAGATTTTAATAATATATCAAATGAAGCTCTAGATTGGCTACACCATGTAATTTTGTATTTTAATTATAATTTAATGTTAAATTGTATTATTTTTGTGCAATAGCCATAAGCTAAATAAATAAATAACATGAATTACCCCTACAAAAGCTGGGTCTTTTTTGAGTCCATAATACGTTTTCCGCCCTACACTTACTATGAATTTTAAAATTTGAGGCTGTATTCATGTTGAATAACTTTTTCGTTTATGGTTTCAGACGAATAAAGAATTTTTCTGTCGCTTCTGAAGCTAACATAAAGCTGCTTGAAGCTTCCAGTAACACATCGCACAATTATTAGGCATATGAGTTCCTTTGTTCGTTTCTAAAATACGACATTTCTTTACCTTCCACCGAAGCAACTTGTTGAGATCTGATACCTTAGTGATTGGCTGTTACTGCGTGGGACGTGGAAGGCGCAGGCTCCAGCTTAGCTTCCTCCGAGAAGCTGTTACCGCTTTTAGCTCTCACGCCCTCGAGCGTCCCTTCTAATTAGTGGCCCGTGTTTAAACTCCGCGCGCTCGAGTATCATCGTCGACACTCGTTATAAGCGCCAACGCAGTTTCTTGTTCTCTACTTTCACGGCTGGCTAATGAGATCACTCACTAGTGTTACCTGAGAAGTTCCTCTCACTTCCTCTGTCTCAAGACACTGCTAATTTAGCACAAAACCTGGCCAATTTGCTCAGTATTTAATCGCGATATTAGTATTTTTCTTTAATAAACATTGATCGCAGAACTGAATTTCCAGCGTGTCACGTCATCACAAAGGCGAATTGAACCACAACTGGTCTACTGGGGGGCATCCGTAAAATACGTCACACCATATCTAGGCATTTTTGAATCCCCTCTCCCGATGCCACAGTTTGTCACATTTTCGGTAACTTTCAAAAATCTAATATCACGTTACAACATCTAGAATTCCCCCGCCGCCTCATCTTTGAAGCTAATGATTTTCGGTGCAAGTTTCTGTAATACGATTTTTATCCATTAAAAGCACATTTTTCTGGTAAGAAAATACTAACAGAAATGTTATGCTGAAACTGAATTAAAACTATTTGATATTTATTTCGCAAGTAAGTCTATCAACAACTATTTTATAATTACTCACACAATATCAGTCAACATTAGTATTCTTATTGTGCTGAAATCAGTAACTAACAAAAAATATTATCCGTTAAAAGAAGGGTGTTTTGAGTGTTGAGAAATTTGCAGTATTGCCAAGTCATTGGCAGAGCTATTGTCGTATCTGGAAAGTTAACGTCGTTAACTTCATCCTTAATCACCCATTTTACGTCTTCTGTTCCTCAGCAGTTATCACCTCCCGCACTCAACAAGTTGTGATAGAAATCGATTGTACACTATTTGATTCTTCTTGTTTTGAGTTAATATTTTTTAAATGCCTCAATAAGGTTTTACTTCAAGCGTGGTCACGTTCTTTATGTTCCGCTTGATAGATTGAAGGACGGAATCAGGTGTATGAAGTAAAGTTTTGTTTTCAGGCTGAAAATGTACAGACAGAAGGACGATTATTAGTAATTGTTTTCGCTGCAACCAATCCTCTTTGTGTTACATTGGTATTAGTGGAGGTAAAAATTTATTGGTAAGCAAACATCGCTGGCTGTTTCAGTATACTACAAATAATTTGCTGCAGTTATCTTTTTTGGCCTCTGTGTATTCGGCATCTCCCGCTTAACCATTAATCTTTAAACATTACCCGAGTCGCTCAAAGTTTTTCTGTCCCAAATATTTATCTGTGGTATTTTCATAAAGTATAAATGAAACCGAAAATGATTATCTGTTAGAATCAAATCTGCAAATTTGTGGCTCAGTTGATCCATTTCTCTTTCAACTCTATTGGAAGCATTCCTATCAGGTGCGTTAGTCATAATAAACAAAGAACTAGATTATAGTGCCGAAGATTCTCACTAGATATAACTGTATATCAGGCCCCCTATACTCTGGTTGTGTTGCCACATGCCTGTGCGAGTCAGTCTTCAAAAACATTTCGTTTCAGAGAGTATCTCCCAACATTGTGTGCGTCCTTGTAGTGGAACGTATTTTCCGCTTCGAATTGCCACATTTACAGATCCTGAGTAAGTAACTTTAATGTGTTTGCCCAAGACATCTAGCGTAATAACGATACCAGCACACTACGATGGTATCTGTTTACACAGCAATAATCTGTATATTGTTACTGTGGCCTTTCCAATTTGGGAAAGAAATTATATCTCTCTGTGTCCAAGAAAAGAGGCCAATCTCACTAAATATTTAATTGAACATATGGAAAAATCAGTGTAAAATTATCCTTTTGTAAATAATTTTGAGCTAGAATTAATTTCACTATTTCCTTCGAACGATGTCGACCTGACTAAAAGTCAATAATCTTTCATTTTTCTTGCAAGTATCAAGACTTTTGCGAAATTACTAATTATTTATTTCATACAAACTTTGTCACCAGAACTTCCAAACACCACAGTGTTTTAAACACTTTTATCTAAATGTAAATAGTTATGATCTTCTTTTAATTTTAGTTTGTTAGTAACATATATATCATACATAGTTCGCCTGACGATTATGCTGTGCCTGATTTTGTCTATTCTTTCCTGTGACTGTTTCTTACGTTTAAGATGGACTTTTCCACTGCCTTTTCACAATTTCATCATTTCACCAAGAAGTTCTAGTTTTTTCATCCCAGAATCTCTCTATAATAATAGACTATTTAATATTGGTTTCAAGAATATGAATTTTTATTTTCTTTCTTCCCTCCTATCGGTATTTTGGCGGTTGTTGCTTTTAGTTCTTGATTTTAATCTTCGTACACACTCTTTTCTTGTAAATATTAGATGTTTGTAGCATTATACGTAAGTTTACTTCTATAAAAATTGTTCATATTAAACATTGATTTTTCCTCGTAAGAGCCTTGCAATTTCGCTCTTTGGAGTCTGTTAATGTTGCTGTTTGAATGGATTTTAATGTTTACACGTAATTTTACACAACTTTGATTATTTATTTATTTAGTTTTCTTAACATGTTGTGGAGACACGATTTAAATGTATCCGCTTTGTAACATCACACAAAAGCAGGCGATTAGTTGAGAGGGTAAATTAGTGTGCACGATGATTTTATAGGTTCGGATTCTGATTCAAGTTTACAGGCAAACAATGAATGTTTTCAGACATAAACACTTAAGTCCGAATGTGGCGATCAAAAGTTATTTTCCCACGGTACTCGGACAAATGGATGGCACCATTTAACTACATTGTATTTTAAGTGAGCCTTTTTTTTCTGTCGTATCGGTCGTCTACGTACCACACTATTTCAACTGTCGTTTTCCTTTCCCTTGCGCCTGAGCTTTAATTTTCACCCAGTACTTCCTCTCTTCAGTCCATGTTCAGCCAGTTTTTAGTTCGGATTTTCCTGGGTACAACGGTGTTCTTGAGCGGAATACGTTGTGTGTAATCCCCACTTATTGCAAGTCTTTCTCTATCTCGGAGAACCACACCTTCTTGGCGCTTATGTTGAGAAGATTGTATTGCTCAGCCTTGTACGATTCATTCGGGAAAAGAGACTGTAGAAAAAAGTTCTCCTCTTACGAATGGTGTCTGTGATCTTTCCTACACGTCTGCATTGTTTCTGATTGTGTGGTCTTGTTAGCTCACTATTTTCTTTGATTAGATCTTTTATTTTCCTAAACTGCGTTTCTTTTCTACTCATACCAAGACATTACTATTACTATTACTCTGCGATTCACTAAAAGTGTGTGGCAGAGGGTGCATTGCACCTATCCGAAAGGGTTATATTCTGCGGAATATAGAGCTTCCGACGCATTACTGTGCAGCGATGGCGTATCTAGGCGTTAATATAGATTTCATCTTTTAGACATTTTTGGTTAGTTGATATGTCGTTTCCATTTTCGTGGTCCATTATGTAAAAGCTGTTCGTGATTATTATTATTATTTTACTTCTTCGAAATAGGAGCAATGAACTAACTTTTATCTAAGAAATTGCAGTAGCCAGTCGTAAAGATAACGTGCCCTAAAGCACCGGATCTCTGACTAAAAAATAGTGGGAAAGATTTCCTTCGAAACGGACTGCAAGAAATACGTTATCGAGGGAGATGTCGAAAACAGATAACACAGGAAATGTAAATCAAGCCTTTTACAAAGCTGGCGGTACCTCTGGCAAAAGACACTTTTCACATGACATTCAACCTAGTTTTTGCTTTAGGGTGCTAATAACGCGGGCAATGCTGAGAGTAAAAAAAAAAAAAAAAAAAAATAAAATGGTACTTTGGTCATCATGTCCGTAGCACTATATCGCCATGACCCGTCCTTCGTTGTCGGACTAAACACGGCTACAAAGCTACAAAATTGAGACAACAGGTATTATTTTATTAGTATTGACTTTTTTTAGCTAAGTAGTTGCGATGAAATGAATTTCCAGAACACTGAAAGAAAACTATTTATTTGGTTTGAATCAACATATTAATTTTTAGTTGTTTTCTGTTTATTTATATTTCTTCCATGTATATGTTTTCGTTATATTCTGTTAACTTCATTTGTTAAGATTTGTTTTTCATTTCCTTTGCTTTCACTGCCTTCATATTAGGATCTACCTATGTTATTATTTCACCAGGTAAACTGTATCGCTATGCAAACTACAACTGACATATGTAAGCCATCACAAAATTAGGGGTCTGAGTGTAATTTAACAGCAATTTTATTTAGTTATACATCTGCGGATAAATGACTTGCTAGAATACACCGCTCAACCCATCATTTTTGCCAGTCTGTATACATATGTCTTAACTGACTCAGGAAGAAAATCCACTTAAGTTCAAAATATATTGGTACTAATAAAAATATTAAATTAAAAATTTTTGCCTTGTCAGAGCATTTACGGAACAAAACAAAAGATGACAACACGATCCGTGATAAAGCTGCATTCAGTAATATACAGATAAACTGTAAAAGTTTTAGAATCCGTAACTTATTTAATCTCGATAGTATGCTTAGTCTGTGAAGAAAATTTGCTTGTATCACACATTCAGCTACTGCAATCGACAGTCCATTTAAACTGTTGGTTTATTAATTTTAGCTAGGTACAATGGTTCGTTAACAAATGGATCTAGTTAGCTGCTGCTCGGTTCATGCACTGACTAAATAAGGACGAGCGTAATTATCTCTGAAAGTGTCTGGTTTCGTCTCGTTAGTTTTATTTGTTTGTATGATACCGCCAAGTGAACGTTGAACTCAAAACCATAAATCAACGTGAGTTTTCACATGTTCTTAAAATAAATCAAAGGCACCGTACCACACAGACCTCAAAAGTTTTAAAATTGTTTTGTTTAAAAGCGTGATATTATTTACACATTGCATTTTGTTGTTGTTTCTGTTGCGTTTTACTGATAGCTAAAAAGGAATATAAGTAGGATCAGTTAAAAATTTACCCTAATTTTTTATGGCAAGTCCCTTAGCGTAAAATATTTTTTTTTAGGAAATCACTACATTGTTTACCTGCGTGATTCTGTTAGTTGAATGGGACTCATACAATTCTTGTATGCTCCTATTAAACAGAACTCTTGCGTATGGGGTAAGTTCGACAATGATTTGAATTAAAACTGATTTTTGTTTCTATCACATAAGAACTGCATACACATTCCACATCGCGTCTGAGCAAAAATAAATTACCAAGCAATACTGCAGTACTATCTGCAAGACCGATGTTATAATTAGTATGACAAGAAGTTTCTCCATGCTAGTTTCTAGAAAGACCAACATTTTATTACTAGCTGTGCAGTGGAAGGTATAGTAACAACGGACACGTGAATTAACCGCAAACAAAAATACAATAAACAAATTTTTTGTCTTTATTTTAATCTTAAAATTAAACCAGGAACTTCTGATATCATATTAATTAAAAATTAGTAACCATAACAATTTTTATAACGAATTAAATTGAAAATACTGTGGCCTTAATTTTTTGGCAATATAAAAGTTAATTGATAGCCCCGGAAAATGTAATGATTGATGGCTCTATGGCAGTAATAATGGAGGTCTGAAGAATATATATACACAATCTTCATAGAGCCAAATTTTTCAATCACAGCATTGAATCCAGTCTTCTTGAAACGTTTCTCCACATGTGATGGATTTGGTCTCTTTTCGTCGATTTTTCTTTGTTTTCAACTATTTAGCGTGTTTATCTCTTTGTTTGCTTTTTCGCTTTTTATTCTTTTTATCTTTCTGCCCTTCCTTTACACTTTTTAATAGTGAAGTTGTGAAAATCTCGCTCTTTTGGGTTGTTAAAGCCCGCGTTACTAAGGTTTTTTTAATTATTATTTTTTTGACGCGTCAGCAAGGGGTGACAGTTGTTTTAGTAAATCTCGTGCTGGTTGAAGGAAATGGCTCAGTTGCAAGCAATACGACAGTCAAGGGTTGACGATGAAGAATGGGCTGCTGAAGACTGGGAATATTTTCTTTTGAACCAACTTCTTGTGCATCAGTAGTGGTAAAAAATCAGAGTCAGTTAACGTTGTGAAATTCAAAACTCAACAATGTGCAGCGTTACTCGTCATTTTCTGGTCCGGGGGTACACGAACCCTATAATATAACAATTTTAGACGCAGCTCTCAAATTGCACAAGAAATGTTACAAACGCTGGTACAAACTTTAAGTACATCAAATTTCCTACAATTTTAAACAATAGACAATTACGCACAATTCATACTTGATAACCCCCGACGAAATTTGAGAAGAGCAACGAAAAATTTCTGCCAGGTACAAAATATGCACTAGCGAGCGTGTAAAATAACTTGGCGCCCACGTCGCAGTTCAGTTGCAATATTTTCTACACTGCAGGCAAATTTAAATGTCCGGAGCTACCCGTCCTTCCCCTAACAACTAACGATATATGAGAAATATTTTTAAAAAATCGATAGAAAATAAAATACAAACTATTCAAATGATCGGAAGAAACTAAAGCATAAAATATAATTTGCTTATTGGAGGTAATATATACACGAAAAAAGTAATTAAAAATAAAATAATATTTGGCGAAATCTGCTATCAGTGTAGAGGAGATCGGTATGACATACTTCAGTAAAAATCACATAAACTGATTAAAGTTTCACGTAACAAAATTAAGCAATATTTTTGGGATACTTTCAAGAAATAGCAACTAATTTTTACCCTCTATTTTATGTTTGGTTTCGATTTTTTGCAAAAGCAGTCAACTAACGTATCTAACTTAAATAAAAATTGGAAAAATTGTTCTTGGAGTTGCCCATTTTGGTAAGACCAAAAGGCAAATATCAAGTCATTTCACAATTATCTACATTCTGCCAGATATGTAAACTGTGTACTGTTGCTACATGTGATTGGAACAAACGTGAAAGCTGACACCGCTAAAAATGAATAAATACTCCCTAACAATTCCATTCCATTCTCCATACCCAATTAGGTAACTTAACAATAGATAAGCTGTTAATATCTCCGTAATAAATAGCATAACTAATTATTATTACATAATTAATTTAATTTAATTGTGATGGAGCACACGCTCCGGTGGCAATTTCATTAGTCATCTAATTGCCATTTGTTTTTTTTTTTAATTTATTAAATTATTTTGTATAATTTTAGTGTTAAATTCCTCCCCCATCTAATTTCGCGATTTACAAATTTTAATTTTAAATTCCTTCAGCGTTTTTGGTAAATTATTCATGACTTCACTTGTTAATTTGTTCCAATCCCTGACACCGTTAGCCACAAAAGTAGATTTTTCCAGTACCTTATGTATGAAATCGAATGCCAGCTTTTGATCATGGTCATCTTTCTCTTTCCATGCACTATTCCTAATTCTTCGATCGATATCCCTTGAAGCTGAATCACCAACGTATGCTTTGTTCATTCCCAGCACTTTCTTCACCCTCCTTCTGTCCTCCAATGACTCCAGATCCAACTCCTTTATCGTATCAGATACCGATTGGATTCTGTGACAATTTCCACACAAAAAAATCTAGCTGCTCTTCTTTGCACGCCCTCCAAATCCTGTATTTTATACACAAATATGGATCCTTAACTACACCACCATATACAACCAACGCTCTGACCGAAGTTTTGTAACCCAATTCCCTAACTTCTCTGGTACAGGGCATATTGCCTCAATTTATTTATTTTTTCTTGATATATTTTACTATCGTTTAATAACATTATATTGAGTCTTGTAGGTTGGCGTGCAACAGAAATATTGTGTATAATTGGATCCAAACGGGTAAAATGTAATATTGGTTGTCTGGGTTGAATCGCGTCAATTTGTCGAAACCTAACGTTTCGGCCATCATTTTGTGGCCTTCTTCAGAGTACTGTCACGACTGGAACTGCTGCCGCCTATATATAGCTAACGAAGAACGCGCTAACCGTTTGGAGTGACGTCACTCAAACTACCGCCACCAGCGTGGCCGGTCCGATGGGGGCCTGCGTTCCGCGTTTTCCTGATCAAGCATGACCATATTTTGTCAAGTTGTAGCCCGCCATCCGCGTGCATATTATCTGGTCTTTTTTTTTATTTCCAACGCTTCTCTGACACGCCGGGGCCACCATCTGCTTTCTTGAACCAATACACTAGTGTCACTGAATAAAATTGCGTGCCCACTGTCAGCAGAATGTTGTGCTACAGCTGATTTGCTGACGTCGTTATTTTTAAGATGTCTCATGTGTTCACACAGCCTTTCCTTGACTGTCCGTCCAGTTTGCCGATATACACTTGGCCACAGCTTCAGGGTATCTGGTATACGCCCGCTGTCTGCAACTTCTCCATCTGGTCTTTTAACTTTTAAAAGCACATCAGAAATCTTCCTAGGCGCTCTGTATATTAGACGGATATTTTTCTTCTTTAAAAGACGGCTGATTTTATCCGTCACTCCGTGGACGTAGGGTAATACCGCCGTGGGTCTGTCTGTTCGTCTTCTGGCTTCAACTTCCGGTGTCGGAACACAGGTTGGTGCTCGAGGTGCAAGCCTTGAGGTGGCGTTATTGATGACGTCAAGGCTGTAGCAGTTGGCCAGAAACGTCTCCTTTAAAATTTCCCTTTCAGCGGCTATGCTCCTCGCTTCGTCGCTGACTATGGAAGCACGGACGGTTAATGTTTTTAAAATTCCGCGTTTCACTGCTGGAGGTGGTGAGAAGCTGCATGCAAGTAGCGATTCGTGTGCGTGTGCTTGCGGTAAACTCCGTGCCCTAGGGAGCCATCTTCCTTCCATTTCACGATCATGTCCATAAAAGGAAGTTGTTTGTCCACCTCAACTTCCATGGTGAATTTAATTTTGTCGTGGGCACTATTTAAGTGTTGGAAAAAAGCCTGGAGGGATTCTCGCCCTTGAGGCCAGATAACAAATGTGTCGTCCACGTAACGCAGCCACAAAGAAGGTTTCAGAATGTAATTGTTGTCCACTTCAGATGCGATGTTACTGTACAACTAACTGTTACTTTTTAATTAATTAATTAAATTGCAATGGAGCGCACACTCCGATGGCAATTTCCCTACACACCCATCTTCCCCCTTTCCTGCACCCACCTACATTTTGCCTTTTCTAATTTTAACTTTGAATTGTATCAGTATTTTTGGTAAATTATTCATCTTTTTTTCGTAACTTATTCCAACCCCTGACAGCCTTACCTAGAAAAGAGAATCTTCCTACATCCTTGTGCCTGAAATCGAGTGCCAGCTTGTGGTCGTAATCATCTTTTCTCTTCCATGCATTACTTTTAACTTTTACACCTATATCTTTCCATGTCCTTTTTTGCATCCTCTCCAACTCCTGTATTTGATACGCAAAATGTGGGTCTATTAATACATTATCATATTCAAGCAATGGTCTGACCAATGTTTTGTAACCCAATTCCTTTACTTCTCTCGTACATTCCCTCATCACTCTCACCAACAAGTACAGAATTTTGAAACCTTTTCCTACCACCTGTCCAATGTGTCATGCCCAGTTAAGATTGTTATCAAATAAAATGCCAAGATATTTACATTTCAAGTCTTCAACAAGCAATTCTTTCCCCACTTTATTATCATAATCAACCTTTAGTTTTTTATTTGTGCATCTAATAAGCTGACTCTTCTTTGCATTTATCTCCATCCCATGTTTAATAAATCCAACAAGGTATCATGTCCATATCACCCTGAAACTGTTTACATTCCTCTACCGTTTTGATCCTTTTATGTAACATTATGTCACTTGCAAACAATCTCTGATAGTAAACAATCAACACAATTATTCATTAGAATAATGAATAGCATTGGTCCCAATACGCTACCCTGTGGCACTCCTATTTTTACTTCCACTTGTTTTAATACTGCATTTCCTACCCAAACTTTTTTGTTTTCTACCATTTAAAAATTCTTCTACCCTGCAAATCACTTTCTCATCCACACCAATAGTTTTTACATTATTTACTACCATTTCCCCTCACACAGTCAAAAGCCTTTGAAGGATCTAGTTCTACACTATCAATTTGGCCTCCCTTGTCCATTTCATCTAAAATATCTTGTGTATATCCCACCAACTGAAATTCGCATGAATATCCTTGACTAAAGCCATGTTGCCTACTTGAAAACCAATTACGGTCCTCACATATTTTTCTGACGTGGTTGCATATCAATTTCTCCATTAAATTACCTACCAGTGATATCAAACTGATTGGCCTATAATTTGCGACTCTATTTCTCACCTCTATTTTATGTACCGGCACTACTATCGCACTTTTCCAGTCCAATGGTAAGCAGCAAGTATCCAGGCTCAGTTTAAATAATACATCAAGATAAGGTACAATTCACTTCTGTCTATTTTTAAGAAATCTGTAGTAATATTATCTACAGGGGCCCATTTATGTTTTTTCAGCTTTCTTATTTCCTTCTTGATATTCTGAGTTTAAATTTCAGATTTTTTGGTCTGCTCATTTCTAACTGTGTTTTTAAGCTCGTTCCCCGATTTAGGCCCTTCCATTTCTGATTCATTGACCCTAATTCTCTCACTAAATCAGTTACTTAAAATCTCTACCTTTTTCAAATCCTCAGTAACTTCTTCTCCATCCTCATCTGTAATCATCTCAATACCCTCCCTTCCCATCAGTTTTCTAACATAGCCATAATTTTTTTTTAGATGCATCAGTCAATAGTCCTTCCGCACTGTCAGTACTCTCTATAAACCCATCTTTAGCCGCCTTCTTAGTTATTATCAATTTCTTGTAGAGTTGTTTTAAATGTTGCCTATTACCCTGCTGTCTTTAACTCTGTTATGTTCTCTTCTTACCAACCTCTTTAACTTCCTCACCTCCCTATTA
Source organism: Vandiemenella viatica (assembly GCA_031002005.1). Taxonomy (NCBI): domain Eukaryota; kingdom Metazoa; phylum Arthropoda; class Insecta; order Orthoptera; family Morabidae; genus Vandiemenella; species Vandiemenella viatica. The sequence continues at coordinate 194,049,295 of CM061920.1, forward strand.
TAGTACACAGGTTCTCTAGTTCTGTTTTATTTATCTTTTGAAATAAATTTTTCTTCTCCCCTTTCTTACTATCACCTTGAACTCTTCCCACCTTGACTAGCTGTACCTTCCTTCCATTTGCTGAAACGTTCTCTGAAATATCTCTTCAATTTCGAAATCTGTGTCTTTTTATAACTGTACCTATTTTGACTGCATGTTCACTGAGTACTCAAATAGCCATCAAAACTGCTTCATGATAACTTATTCCTTCGGTTACTTGACACCCCACAAGGTTATCATCTGGCTTTATTATAAATATATCCATAATATTCTGTGACCTAAGTGTTCTGCTCTACCACTTGTGTAAATCCTCCTTCCCTTAAGCTTTTTGCAAATCTGTGTTCCCTTGCGTTATTAATCTTAGTTTCCTAGCCCGTTTACACCTGCTAAATTTAAATCCCTACCAATAATGACCATTCTATTCCCACATCTGAAATATGAGTATGAATTTAATTTCTCCAAGCCTCATCTTCATCTGTCAGTCTTCCATTGCGGTAAGTACAAACACCCTGATTGATTTTTTTACTTACCCCAGAAATCTACCCCAAGTAACTCATGATCATGATCTATGAACACCAGTGAACTGTGGTGGTTTTGAAAACTCCTCCACCAATTGCTCATTCTCTGCCTTACACTCTGTAACCATCGGGGAAAACTTCACTGTATAGCACTTCTTCTCTTAACCGACTCTCCTCTCTAATTATTACTTGTGGTTCGTGTATCTCTATTAAGTTTGCAAATTCGATTACTTTGTTCATTGTACTTCTACAGTTCACCAGTATATTTTCAGCATTTACCTCTTCCTACCCAGTTCTACCCCAGTCAGTTATTGTTTCAACAAATTCATCTATTTCTTTAATATCTGTGATTTTTCCCATGGTGGGTCAACAAGCAGTATCACTTTGATCGTCTACTTTCATCCCTTCACCAGCAGCCCCTAACCTAAAAAAGGCACAGACCTGACCCAATTACCTCTTTGTTCTTGCTGATGTTAGTTCTTCTTGTCTATTAATCTTAATCTTGAAGTATGTAATTATGTGTAGCTGGTTCATCTACAATGAAGAACCAATTATTTATGTCACCTAAACACGTCGTCATTTATTTATAGTATGTCACCAAAAATGTTAATTCAAAGCACAGAATTATTTAAAGACTGTAAATAGAAGAGGTAGTGGCATAAACGAGTGTCTGCATAATGTTTACATAATAATGAGGGCCGAAGACCTAATTTGACTATGTCTAAAGAAAACTGTAATTATCACTAAACTTCAACAAATTGCGCGCCAAAAGGCGGATTACGAAAGGTGATGTAACAATTCAGTAGCACATTAGAGAATCTTTGACAACACGTAAACCACAAACTAAACAATATAAGACTGTTCATTTGCTATATAGTCTTTTGTATCTTGTAAAAAGACCTCGGAATGAAATAATGAATGAAGTAAATCAAAATAAGGTGAAATAAGTTCTCGTCCTACTACTGTTCCATGATAACTGTTAAAGAAGAGTTTAATGTGATTTAGGTTTTGATAAAAATGTATCTATTTCACTATAAGCGTCATTATGGTTTACCCAGTCTCAGAACAGCCTTGATTTTACCATATTTTCCCGAAATCGTTCGCGATGAATACCAGGATAGATCATTCACAGAAGTAAAGGTGTATATCTCCCCTTAACTTTGTCATGATACTAATGAACTCATTGTCTAGGAACGGTAATGTCTAGTGGGAAAAATACTAAAATAATACCATTAGCCTAAAGGTTAGTAAAAAAATTACCAATTTATTGTTATAATAATTATACCTACTTGAGACTCAATATTGGTAAGTGGTTGTTTATTATTTAACAGTAACAGAGTGGAATAATGATATAATTCTTAGTTATATTCATTTAGGCTTATTTAACATAGCCTTTAATTCGTTTAAAACCACTTATCGCTTACACGAGTAATATTCACAGATGCAAGTACAAATAAAAGTTTTAAAGTTCAAATCACTATTTTTCTTTTTGTATAGACACTTCGCGTTCGATTTTAGAAGGTATTCATTCATAATATAAAAATCTCTATTGTTACGACGTATTGTAGCAGTCGGTAAAATCCATCGAATTAAACTGATATGCAGTAGTTCCCTCCCTCGTAAAATCGAATATTCTGAATACATTCTGGGTGTCCACAACAATATATGATAATTGTTGTTAAGCTAACTAACATTGAATTAATTACTATTTGAATTTGGAATCATAAAAAGCATCTAAATTAATTAAATATGCTATACGCAGTACATACTAGATAAGTTATGATGATACAACTGTATGGGTACGAAAATAACACCAATAGCTTTAGAAACAATGTGGTCGGTTGTTAACCTTCATTCAGTTGTAATTAATTACATTTGTGTGTTGTAATTAGGACTGTTATGTACTGCCGCTGTGCCATCGCTGTGAGTACTAAGCCCAGCGCGTCAGATGGAGAATGTCAATGCGCTCAGCGGACCGAAAATTGCTCCAGACTGGTTCAAAGAGGACGGCGACAGCGCTTCAGCTCGTTTGGAATACCGGGAGCCGGACTAAATTTGGCGACGTTCAAAATAGAGGACGAAGAGGACAGAGAAATACAGTTTGTAACGTGACGTATCACGCCACGATACAATTTTTATTTTTATTAAATTGTGATTTATTTTAATTTATTCAGATTAAAATTAATTTATATTGATCTCGGGCAGCCCAAAATTGTATGAATATGCAAGGGTATTTCCTTTGAAAAGCTCAGAAAATGTGTGAGCATAGGATTTGTTTGAAGCGAAGGGGTTCGTATATCGGAGCCACAGGAAGTGGTCGGACAATAGCCCGCCTGGCTGTCGCCACCCAAGGCAGTCAGTCACCTCAAACGGTTCTTGCAGCAAACAGGTGAAGGTCAACCTTCCCCCCCTTCCGCGTCAACAAGCATGGACGCGAAGAGGGACGCTAGCGAAAAGCCGCGAATCTGAGTGTGCATCCGATACCACGTGATTTCCAACCTGCCTATGAAATCATCGGTAGGGGTCTTCACATGTGAATACAGGGTGTATTTCTTTCTGCCCGCCATGTTCCTGCGCGGGAGAGGGACGCCATCACCTTCCGAAGAGAAGGAAGTTACTTCTGCCCGGACCACGGGCGAGACAAGTCGAGTCTTCTGGTCAGACCGCGATCCAGTGCGGTCGATTCTGACTTCTGCCCAGACCACGGGCAGAGAGAGGTCGAGCTGACTTATTGCCAGGCCAGAACTGTTAGGCTTGATCGGCACAGAGATCTGCCTGTGATCACTGGCTGGTGATCATTTTTGTCACGCTGAGCTGATAGCGTGACGAACTTCAGTGTTGCTGCCTCACTAGGTAAAGTGTTAACGCCAGGTCTGGTATCGTTGAGTTCTTGTGAGACTGCGAAAGACCCGTAAGCGACTTGAGCAAGAGACTTGTGTTCTTTGAGCTAATTTTGGACCCTGAGCTAGCCGGCATTTTATTGAACATTAATGGAATCTTTGCATTTCGCGAGTTCCTTGCTTTTCTAATTGTTATTTGATGGTGCCCGAGATTCATGTTTATCTCATGTATTCTCTTTGATTGATGATTGTTTTCTTGTAGTAGCGTATTGCGAACATTTGTTCCCGCTCACTAAATGTAACTTCGTCAGAGTATTTGCAAGTAAAGTAAAGTTCATATAATTGTTTGCTTGAGTAGATCGGCCAATTGTAACGTCTAGGCTTGCTTGACATTGCATTAATTTATATTAATATTAAATGTAAATGTGCCTAGCGGTGTAGCAGCCTATTGAACTTAATAAATTTATTTTATATGTCAGGTGTCCATAACGACCCGGCGTATGAAGTATGATGATGCTTGCCAATCAATAATTAATAATTGATTTATTAAAATTTTTATACTATAAATTAATTTAAAATTATAAAATCCCCCCTCCCCTTTTCTCACATCCTATTACAATTGCGCTTACAACGTGGGGCAATTAATTAATTAATCCGGGGAATTAATTAATAATCAAATGTTCAAAGTCTCAAAAGAACCAAGTTCATGACCTTAGGCATTTATTTTTGTAGCATAGAAAGTAAATTAATACTTTGTCATTGCTTATGTAAAGTTAAATTCAATCTGAGTGATGAATTTCTTTTGCAAAATGATAATTTTTATGCAATCTGATTCATGTTAAATCAGTTTCAGACTTTCAATTGCAAATTAATTTTTGATAAATTTTAATGCAATCTGATTCATGTTAAGTCAGTTTCAGAATTTCAATTGCAAATTAATTTTTTTCAATATGCAAAGTTCATTGTGAACGCATATAATGTCGAGCCAGTGCTTTGTCTGTGTAACATGTTAGCAATTAAGAACTTATTGGTGCATATTTTGCTCATGTTGGTTTGTTGTCGCATGATTCAACGTTGTGATGTGGTCTTGCACATTTTTTTGAATGGTTTGATGCTCAATATTCTTGATGGGATTTGTGCCTATGTTTTGTGAAAATTCTAAATTTTGACTTGTATTAAAGATCGCGATGTTGTAATTTAACACGTTGCTTGCTGAAATCTTTAGTCGTTATTGGAATTTTCCTATGCCATTTAATAGTCCTATGCGTTTGAGAACCGGACATAATCTAAAGAAATCAATATGGAAGCCTCACCCACCATGCAATATCCACCAGAAATGCCTCCCTGGGCCCGAGTGATGATGGCTGAGTTGATAAAGGGACAAGAAGAGATAAGGGGCAGATATAAAAAGGATGTTTTACACATTGGATGGGAATAAATTAAGCAAAGATAGTGAGGTTGAAGTAAATGTTTCTAAAGAGGATTGCAAAATTACGAGTATAGTCTCAGGGCTCGATGTAGCTCAATGTAGAGCTGACACTGAAGGCATTAAGGGGTATTTGTTTCATAATGACGTATCGGATAGTATTTCCCAGTGTGAAATTGGTCATTGTGAAGGCATTAAAGATTCTCAGGGGTATGGAACTAAAGATTTAGTGGGTGCTTATAGTTTCCAAGATGGAAGTACGTGCACACAGAATTCATCAAAAGAATCTTCGGGAGAAAAGGTGAATAGGAATATGGAACATGTTATACATGAAAATATAAACAATAAAGTTCCAATGATAATCCAGGATGATATTGATTTGCAGGGGGAGATAAGTGAATTTTCTAGTTATCTGTCTGCTGCTGATATAACTGTAAATGCTGATGGGAGTTACTGTGAAATTGAAAGAAGTTTGTTTGAACCAGATCAATCCATAGCTACATTTAAAGGGAGAGCAGATATTAGATTACAAATAAATGAAATTTCCCAGAAATTGTTGCATATTCAAAGGGAAATAGCTGAGATGTGTTGCTCGCCACGAAAATCAGTTAAATTTGGTGGTGCTCACAGAGATCGTGGTTACGCGAATTTTATCAGGGAAAATTTATCGGGTCTGATTTCTGTAGGGAACTTCAGAGAATCACGACTTAGAATTTCCTGGAATTTGGGTAGTGAGACTCTAATGACTGTGGCCTTCCAAACTGTTCATTACCTGAGAGGCGGGTTGCTTGCTAGCTTTAAAGAGGATATTCCTATCGGCAGATTTCAGCTGACCAGTTTCTTGAAACGAAACTCGTTAGAAACAAATTTCGAGAGCTCTGTTTGCCGAAAAACGATACTGAACAACAGGGATGGATACTGGAAATATGCTCAATGTGATCGCATGAGTAGACGCAACAGCAAATTAAAATTTGATGTAATATTGAATGTTGGTTGTAGATCCAAAGACAGGACTTTATTCCATTTTAAACATGGGACGTTTGAAAATGGAATGGAGAAAACAAATTTTGGATTCTCTCTTTCAAGGAAACTGAATTGTTAGAGTATACGGGTATCTATGCAGACAAATTGTAGGCAAATGAATTTTGTGGTATTATAAAAAGGTAGGGAATGGTTCTGGGTTAAAAGTAGGAAGTAATAATAAATTACCGTTGTATGCAGAACTCATCATTATCAAATAAATTTCTGACGACTGTTGCGGTCAAATAAAACACTTCGCGATCTGAAAGAGCACAGCTTTGTGAACAAGTGTTTACTGCTTGAGTAGAGTCGTCTCTAAGTAATTATGGGATGTTAACTTTTTTAAAAGGGGTACGATTGTTTAGCCATCTGATAAAGATTGTCACGGCCTGTCGTATTTTAAAGAAAACCTTCAGAATAGTAGTTGGGGAGAGAGAGATAAGATTCC
>CM061920.1:194056585-194099584 GCA_031002005.1 Vandiemenella viatica
ATTTTGTAAGCATAAATAATAATATAGGTAAATTACTGATGTACTGGACTTACCGATATTCCAGTGTGCTGGTGGTTGCGGTGGTGGCGGAGTTGGCGGCATGCTATGTGGTGGTGACATGCTCTGTGGCACATCCACGTCAATATTTGGGAGCTTGCTCCATTGTGAGCAATCACAGCTCTTTTTGGGCTACTTAAATTCTGAGAAGAATTGCCCTTACGCTTCTCTGGGCGTGATGGTTCATCTGAAAAAGAAAAAAAAATGTATTAGCAATAGTTATAAAGACATGGAAAAAAAATAATCTATAGATAATTACGTACTGAAATAAAAAAGGTCACTGCAGGAAATATCCAAATCACCTGCGAACAAATAAATTAATAATATAGACTACTGCTTCAGCACTATACATTTTTCATAAATCTAGTTACGTTAAAAAATATATCATTACCGAAATCATCCTCAGCGAGAATTTCATCAAAGTCTGAAGCAGAAAAAAAAAAAAAAAAAACTCATCAGTATATGTGAAAGAATTTAAAACAGTCAGAAAAACAAGTTAAATAACAATAATTTACTTACCAATATCGGCGAATAATGTAAGATCGTCAGAAGACATTTCGATGATCGAAGTGCTCAGCTCGGCCGCTCAGAGAAGACTGGATAGCAGAAGGGAGGTCTCTGCCCTATTTATACATGAGTCTGGAGCCTTGGCGTGAGAACGCAGTGCGTCCCCCGATAATTAATGGCTTCCAGCTGCGCGCGGCGGCGCGGGAGCCTTTGATAGCGTGGGAAGCGCTTGGCGTGAGAACGCAGTGCGTCCCCGGGCGCAGCTGTGCGCGGCGGCGCGGGAGCCTTTGATAGCGTGGGAAGCGCTTGGCGTGAGAACGCAGTGCGTCCCCGGGCGCAGCTGTGCGCGGCGGCGCGGGAGCCTTTGATAGCGTGGGAAGCGCTTGGCGTGAGAACGCAGTGCGTCCCCGGGCGCAGCTGTGCGCGGCGGCGCGGGAGCCTTTGATAGCGTGGGAAGCGCTTGGCGTGAGAACGCAGTGCGTCCCCGGGCGCAGCTGTGCGCGGCGGCCGGCTGCAAGGGGAGCGATAATTAATGGCTTCCAGCTGTGCGCGGCGGCCGGCTGCAAGGGGAGCGATAATTAATGGCTTCCAGCTGTGCGCGGCGGCCGGCTGCAAGGGGAGCGATAATTAATGGCCTTGTTGACAGGTGTTGACATGACTAATGGCTTCCGCCTGCGCGGCCGGCGAACACCTGCGCGACGTGGGTGGTCTGGCGGCACGTGCGCGGCGGGGGGAGGGGAGGGGGAAAATCCAAGATGGCGGGCGCACCGGTGTAAGGGCACTACTGGGAAAGGAATGGGAAGGAATTCGGCCATGGCATTTTTAAGGAAGCATCCCGGCATTTGCCTGGAGTGATTTGGGAAATCATGGAAAACCCAAATCTGGATGCCCGGACGGGGATTCGAACCGCCGTCCTCCCGAATGCGAGGCCAGAACGCTAACCGTTACAACCATCATTCTCGGTCCTTATATTAAGGGAGCGACTTCTCGGCCTCACTGTGCTACCTGTTATTAATTTCCTAAGAGTGTTGAAGATTAAAAAGAAATCAGGTGGGCGCCAGAGATTGGAGTGTACCCTATTCTGAGGGGAGCGACATCCAAATAAAGTATTATTAGTTAAAAATTAATTATTGAACAATTAGCATTATTAATCAATTCGACTGACATATTACATTACTGGATGGGATAAATTGAAACAAGGTTCACAATCTCACTTTACGATTTACTTAATCATTTGAAATTTGTTTACTTTACAGGATTTTAAAACGTTTTCAGAACACAAGGGTACATCACTTTTTTCGTGGAACAAGAGAGTCTATCTCCGGGCGATAACTAGGATACAACAATGATGCAAAAGTTCCTTTTTCCGAATGGTGATTACCGTGTAGGTGAATGTAAGTTGTGCAGTCGGTGGAGTGACCAGCTCTCTGTGACCGGCCGGCTGCCTGCCTGATGTCTCTCTCGTGGTCAGCTGGGCTCATCTACCCCTCTCGATAGCCAACCAATCAGTTCCTCCTGCCGGATGAAGCGCCGCTTTCAACCCACTCTTGATGACGTCTGCCAGTGTCTGTATTTGGAGGGAAACTCTTCTCGCTGGTTAGCTTGGGACATGCAATAAACCACTCTTTGTTAATAATAATAATAATACAAATTTTTCCTCACCCTTCATTCTTGGATACAGATTTCCTTTCTAAGGGCAACACTCAGGGGCTGGCGTCCCAAAGAAGAGCGGAACCTCCCCTGGGACCGACACACACACGACGAGAAAAGAAACACGCACACATGTTTTTCATTCTCTGGCTTACGGAACATTATAACCTGTTTCTTAGAGGTGTTAATCTTATAGTGAAGTATACCATTAGACTCCCTTGGACCAGGGAAGGTAGCATATATAAAGCAGTTGCGTTTGGATTTTTTTCTGTTAACACTTCTTTCTCTTTCGACAACATCCAAAATGTAGCCAGCGGATTCTGCATTAAATTTTGCCTTATTCATTAGTGTTAACAAATGCATATTGCTAAGTGCTGTTTCTGAACCATTAAGCACAAATTATACTTCATGAACTACTCTATTGTGATGTCAGAAGTGAAAAGAATCTTGGATGTTTGTGATGCGATGACGTGACGTATATTCGAAAAAGAACTGTATCTTAGCTAATTCACCGCCTACGGAGGTGATTTGCTGAGTGTATAATGCAGATAAAGGTCTAATGAGAAATCGGAGTTAGAAAATGTATTTTGCGGATGGACTCTTTATCTTTGCAGCAAGGTTCTGTAATCTGCAAGCTGACGAATCCTTCGATGATCCTTCTATCTTCAGACGAGGTGGTCTCCGCATTTCTATATTATTCCTAGACCTCTTTAGATTTGTCAATTTTAGTTTGAAGTACTCTTCGGTTCTTTATATCATCTGAATAGATTCCTACTTTACCAAATCTTTTCTCGTTTCCTCAACCCATTCTGTTATTGACTTTAATTTAGTGATGTATGTGGAAATTCTTTTATGTCAACCAACTCACACTCATTCTCATAAGATGTCGATAAGGTTTCAGTCTTCTCTTGTACATTTTGTCTGTAATTTTTTCTGCATATCTATATAGATCTTCATTTTTCTCTTCCATCAAGTTCCATCTTTTCCCTTTATTGGTCCTAAGGTAGTCTTTAGTATTTTCATTTTTTCTCCGACTCCTCAATTTTCGTTTTCTTTTTCAATACCAGGCACTCTGAGTTGAAAATTGCCTCTGTATTGAAATCTGCTGTATAATATCTAATCTTTGCTTTGTGGCAGATCGCTTTCTTGTAGTATCTGTTTTGCGTTAATCTGTATTCTAGATCCATCTTTCTAGATCTTATTATATTCGCTTCCTTATTATCCAGATATTTAAATTTTTTGACTCTATTAATTTTTCAAAATTTAGTTTTCAGATGTTTTTCATTATTTTCTTTGTATTCTGTATACTGTGCTTTTCATATGAGATCATGAGTCCTGCTTTTTCTGCAAGCTCAAGAAAATTTTTAACAATTTTTTGAGCTGCTTCTTTATTTTCTGCTAGTAATTCCAGATCGTTGGTAAAAGCAAGACAATTCAGTTTCACACCCTGCTTGCTTTGGCCTAAACATATCCATTATATTCGTTATTCTTTTATTGAATTTTTTCCATGTTCTCATAATTTTTTACAACACCATGTTAAATATTATAGAGGAAAGACGATATCCTTGCCTGATATCAAGAAAGGGTCTGAAACTTCACCACGTAACTTAACTTTAGACAGTTGGAAACTTTATTAAATAAGACAGGAATTTTTCGAAAATCAGCATGTAAATTGCAAAATTATGAACAAGGAAGGTCACGGGTATGCGATAGTACAGAGACAATCTATTCGGAATAGCCTGAGTCGATAAAAAATTATTGCATGCAGTTACGTAGCAGCATCACGTATCACAGAGATATTGATAAACTGTGAGTGTTTTCTAGACTAAAAAACATTACTAATTTTTTTTAATTATTAGGGAAGATTTTATCATTACAAATAGTTTCCTAAGTGTTTTTCTACAGTTGCCAACTAAAGAATTGCTACAAATGAGTCTGTTCTTCTTCCATCCAAATACAAACGACCTACCTCGCTTTACTCGTATATCATTCGCGAAAGAGTGGTCTGGTGTTTCAGTATCTGACTGGGAAACGAAAGGTCCCCGGTTCGAATCCCTGTCTCGACGAAGATTTTCGATTTTCATAGGCCCTTAACATGACCTTCCTCGCTGGAAGAGCTTGCTGTGTAATGTGAAGTATGCCAGAACGGTTCTGTGGTTCGGATTCCAGTTTAAACTTTAGGTCTCCTGTATCCGCTAGGACTACCGGCTTAGTTTAAGGCGACTACGACAGACGCGTAATGTGCACCCAATAGAAACCCTGTCACCAGGTCTTCACGACCACATGGAATTGTTATATTGTTATCATTTGCTAAATTTTCGCACGAGCCTAGTTAGGATAAATTACTTAATTGTTAAGCTGGTATAAACGCTTCAGTCCCGAGATATCATACATGATACCTCCAAAAATTATTTTTTTCTTGGGCCACTGCACAGCTGAACCTTTTCTGGCCTATCGTATCATCTACAATATACATCGCCGCTTCTCACAGCTCATATGTTCGATCTTCTGCTTTTGGTAGCCCTGATTAGAAACTTAAGATCCTTCAACTATACAACATGGCTCGTCGAAATAAAGGTAAAGACATATATTTTTTCCATGAAATAAAGTAATCTGAAGCATTAAAGTTGTGTGTATAATTTTCCTGCTTGACTCCCAAGGTATCATATATATACCATCTATAAAAAGTGAATTATTGTTTCAAATTTTTTTGTGGTCATTCATTGTTAACTAGCATTAACACAAAGTAAATAACACAATAGTAGTTCTCTTGCACTTTTATTATGAGCTCCGGACTGAAGAGGATTACTTAATAATATGAGAACAATTAAGTGAATCTGAAAGAAACATTAGTATTTACATTTAGCAGATTATATGATGTATCTGTGGGCCAGTTGTATGGTGGGCGCGGAGGGAATTGTCCCGGGCTGTTGCCTCTGGCGGGGTCGCTGTAGTCCTCACTGCCGCCGGCCAGCCGCCCACGCACCGCTGGCGCCGCGCCTCCCAGAATCAATAAAGCGGCGGCGGCAGCGAGCGAGCTGCTCTTCTCGACCGCCAGCAGCGGCGGCACAGGCGCCCGCCTGCCTGCGCTGCACTGTCCCGCAGGCAACGCACCAGCTGCCCGCCAGCGGCACAATGGAGCGCTACCCTGCCACTGATAACAAAGCACCACGGCGGAAGCTGCTCCGCAACAGTAAGGCGGCGCGGCTCCGACGCAGCACGACCTATGGGCGATGCTCCACAATTTCATGGCTTGTAGTATTCTGAGCTAATACAATGTAGTAGTATGACAGTAATGGAGTCAGTATTTCCTTACTAATCTTTTGTTGGGATTTCAGGATGTTACTCGTACGTTTGCTATTGCATTTATTAAATCGCCCTCTGATTTTTTTATCGCAAAGACCTTTAAAATTTTTTACATAGCGTGATTTAATTTAATTTAATTGCAATGGAGCACAGGCTCCGGTGGCAATTTCCCTACAAACCCATCTTCCCCCTATCCTGCACCTACCTAAATTTGCCCTCTACAAATTTTATCTTTAAATTGTATCAAAGTTTTAGGTAAATTATTCATCATTTCTCTTGGTAACTCATTCCAATCCCTGACACCCTTACCTAAAAAAGAGAATCTTGATTTGAGGGCAAGCCAATTAGATTCACCTGAAAATAACCTTAATTACAGTGTAACATCATTTTAAAAGTGACAAATGAATCATATTAAAACGGCACATTTAACATATAGTAACCCATTTAACCTATACCTATAAAATGCCAATATTTGTCACGCAGTGACGTCACGCGCTAACGTCACGCTATGACGCTGCGCTTCTAGCATCTACTTACAACGACCAGATATCTTGCTGCAGGATAGAAACTGTTATATTTAGCTAAGCATCCGCCAATAAAAGATTTGACGGAATACTGAAAGAAAAGTATGTATTTCGTTTAAATTGACATATTAATTATTACTTGCTTATATTAATTTAATATTCATGCAAGTGTTGATTAAATTCTTTCCCCATTGATATATACACTTAAGAGCCAAAGATACTGGTACACCTGCCTAATATTGTGTAGAGCCCCCGCAAGCACGCAGAAATGCCTCAACACGACATGGCATGGCATGTCTGAAGTAGTGATGAAGGGAACTGACACCATTCAACCTGCAGGGCTGTCCATAAATCCGTAAGAGGGGGTGAACGGCACGTTACAAGGCATCCCAGATATGCTCAATAATGTTCATGTCTGGGGAGTTTGGGGGCCTGCGGAGGTGTTTAAGCTCAGAAAAGTCTACCTGAAGCCACTCTGTAGCAATTCTGGACGTGTGGGGTGTCGCATTGTCCTGCTGGAATTACCCAAGTACGTTGGAATGCACAATCGACATGAATGGCCGCAGGTGATCAGCCAAGATGCGTACGTACGTCTCTCCTGTCAGAGTCTTATCTAGACGTATCAGGGGTCCCATGTCACTCCAACTGCACACGCCCTACACTATTACAGAGCCTCTACCAGCTTGAACAATTCACTGCTGACATGCAGGGTCCATGAATTCATGAGGTTGTCTCCATACCCATACACGTCCATTCGCTCGATACAATTGGAAACGAGACTTGTCAGACCAGGCAACATGTTTCCAATCATCAACAGTCCAATGTCGGTGTCGATGGGCCCAGGCGAGGCGTAAAGCTTACACGAGTGGGTCTTTGGCTCCGAAAGCCCATATCAATGATGTTTCGTTGAATGGTTCGCACGTTGATACTTGTTGATGGCCCGGCATTGAAATCCGCAGCAAGGGTTGCATTTTGTCACATTTATCGATTCTCTTCAGTCGTCGTTGGTACCATTCTTGCAGGATCTTTTTCCGGCCGCAGAGATGTCGCAGATTTCATGTTTTACCGGATTACAGATATTAACGGTGCACTCGTGAAATGGTCGTACGGGAAAATCGTCACCTCATCGCTGTCTCGGAGATGCTGTGCCCCATCTCTCGTGCGCCAACTATAACTCCACGTTCAAACTCTCTTAAATCGTGATAACGTCTCATTGTAGCAGCAGTAACCGATCTAATGCCTGCGCCAGACACATGTTGTCTAATAAAGGCGTTGCCAACCGCAGCGTCGTACTCTGAGTGTTTACATATCTCTGAGTTTGCAACGCATGCCTATACCTGTTTCTTTGGCTCTTCAGTGTAAGATAAAAGTTTTAATTTTCGATTAGAATGTTAGCTGCTGTTTTTATTAGATTGTTATTTAGTTTTAGTCAGAATTACATCTGACATTTTTAGTTGCATCAGAGCGTATGCGTAATTTAATTTAAAAAAATAACTTAAATTGTTTTCATTTGTGTCTTGTTACTGTAATCATTTCTTCGTTTGAACGGAAGTAGTTCCACATTGATCACGATCTTTGTAGCCTAGACTACAATTAAAACTAATATTACGTGGCATAATGTGAGATTTATTTTTATTTTCCCTTGTATTCACTGACACCATACTACTGTGGTTATTATGAACACGTAACTGTGTTAACCATGGAAACGGTGTAATATCGGTCTGGATCGCGGTTAACTAAAAAGAAATTTCTATGAACCCGTGAATATTTCGTATCAAGTTTACAGCGCGATGCATTATTGCCACTAACATACGACACAGTGAATGTATTAATTCGCTTATGGTTGAAACATTCATTTTCTAGCGGCAATTTTAGCAGAGTTTGTGGTTAGATTGAAATACAACTTGGACAAGGGTGGAAACTTAAACATTTTACTACAGCGCAAGTCACGAGGAATTGCATTGAGATTTATTTTATAACAATTCTTTTTAGTTAAGCAACTAAGAAGACATGACTTGCCAAAACGGTGCTTTCAACCCGTCATTTTTGACGGGCTTTGGGGTTACTCTATATTTATAATACGTAAGTTTAGGTCATCTATGACGTTAACTGTCAAGCCATGACGTCACCCTATGACGTCGCACTATGACGTCACGCTTTGAGAATTTTTTTTCCTAGGTTATGCACGTTATTTAATAACATTTCTTACCATCCGCGAATAAATTAACTGACAGAACACTGAAATAAAAGTATGTATTGCGTTTAAATCGTCATATAAATCAATAGATGCTTATATTTACGTATTATTCGTTTGATATATAGAACTATTCCATAAATTCTTTGTCCATAGATATGTAAGATAAAAGCTTAGCGAAAGTTTTGAATATTTTTTTACTTAGCCTGGGTCAGAATTATAACTGGCATTTGACGTTACAGCAGAGAACATGAATAATTTAGTTTTTTCCCGAAATAATTTAAACTATGTCCTATTATTGAAATTATTAATTAGTTTGAACGGAAATTGTTGCATTCTGCTCACGATCTGTGCAGCCTAGACTACAATTAGAATAAATATTACTTGCCATAATGTAAGTTTATATGATTTATTTTTAATTTCCTTTGCTCTCACTGAGCAATATTATTGAGGCTATTATTTCAGCAACTTGTAACTGTATCAGCCACCCAAACGTGATAATATCGATCTGAATCACGTATAACAAAAAGAAAGGCGTAAGAATGGATGAAGATTTTTGATGAAATTTATATCGTGATGCATTATTGCCACTAAAAATGCCATATAGTACATGTATTAATAAGCGTGAATTGAAGTATTGTTTTTCTGGCGACAAGTTTAGAGTAGTGTGTGGTTAGGTTGAAATGCAACCTAGACCCGGATAGAAACGGAAACCTTTTCTACAGCGCAAGGCACCAGGAATTTTATTTTTATAACAATTCTATTTAGTTAGGCAGATGCTAAGAAATGAACTATCAGAACATTGAAAGAAAAGTATTTATTTCATTTAGATTGGCATAATAATTATCGTTTTTTTTTAATTTAAACTGAAATCTTTACATGGTTTGAAAGAAGTTCCAAATTTATAGCGATATATGTGGCCTAAACCACAATTAAATAATACGTGGAATAGCATGAGTTGTTAAGATTTATTTTTAGCATCCTTTGTTTTGACTGGGCTCATTATTTCAGCCGATGTAAGCTATGTCAGCCATTAAAACATCACAGGCTAAAATAAAGAATGTGTAAGAACCTGTGAAGATTTGGATCAAGTTTATATCGCGATGCATAATGACACTGATATGCGATACAGGGAATGTATTAATTCGCGTGTGATCGAAGCTTTGCTTTTCTAGCAGCAATATTAGCGGAGATTGTGGTAAGGCTGAAATACAACCTGGACCAAGATTTTGTGCTGCAGCACAAGGGACGATAAATTACAATGAGCTTCATTCTATAACAGTTCTATTGAGTTAGGCAACTACAGAGAAATAAATTACCATAACACTCTGATAAACCAGTCATTTTTGACGTGCTTTGGGGATGGAATATAATAAAAAGGTAATTAATATATATTCAAAAGTTAGACGTTGCTTTTCCTTAGAATTAAAATATAGTTCAATCTCCCATGGGGATCTTTAAGTTCTCAAGGACTAAAATTAGTAAGGTTGAACGGAATTTGGCATAATACTGTAATAATATTACATTATGTTAAGAATAAAATCTCATGAAATTCAGGAAGTTTTCTAAATACGCAATAGGGTGAAATAGTTCGATCCCAATTAATTATCTCTTACTACGCGCTGAGCTAAAAATTAGTGTTTTCTTTTTATTAAGAGCATCTACTTACTCTCGATGAACTACTGTTTAAAGGCATATTAAAACACTGAGTCTTACGGGTGCAAGACAACGTTGTTGCTTGACATTCGATAACAGATGAATTCGATTCCTATTTCGGTTTTCCATGTTTTCACCAATTCACTCCCGATAGATGCCGACAAAGATTCTAGCTCTTTTCCAGTCCTCTACCAGCTCTAATGATCACGATATTAACTAGCCGTAAAGTACACAGCTACATTAATATCTGTCTCTCGACTGGTTTGATCTTAAACTAATACCTTCATTTTAGTATAACCATTACAACATTCGTCCTCAACTACTTGTTACATACATTCTTCTCTATATCGTCCTCTCCATTTTCTTCGTCGACTATATCTCTCCTTTCCCCTTCTACTCAGCTAACAAGTTAACCAATCATACACTTTTTAAATGCAGCCTATGAATCAGTCTCTTGTTTTTAAAACACTCTTCCAGAAACTTCTTTAGTGTCATATAACCATGCACAATAAGACTGCTGTTAAAACAGTACCGTAATTATTTACCTGTGGCTAGACGTTAATTATTGTGATAAGGCATGGATTTCAGGTAAAAGTGTGTAGGAAAACTTTATCTCGTAGGTAAGGGAAGGGAGTCATGGATTGGAACAAGTTACCAAAGTAAGTGGTGTGAATAACATATCAAAGAATTTAAAATTAAAATTTGATGAGGGCAGGGGAATAATGCGTTCGCAGGGATACTGCCACCAGAGCGTGGTCTCAATCGCAATCAAACTAACCTGAACCATAGAACTGAATTCTTCAGAAATTTTCCCTGAGGTCGTGGTCCATTTCCAAAGGCTTACTGCGATTTTCATGAGACTAGTGTATGTTGTGCTCATTTATTTTCAATTCGACAAAATAAATTCTATATTTAGGCACGTTAAAATACTTTTTAATAAATCGAAAGTGATTAATCTATGGTAAAATATATTTCACGCAACAAAAACCTAATTTACTCATGTACAAAAAATTTGCGTAGATGTTCACGATATTTCTAACGCATAATACGTTATGTAAGATTTTAATATGTTCAGGGAGATCTCTAATCCTTAATTAAGAGGAAAGATACTTTTTTATATTGAGTACGTTCTCCGGCAGTAGGAATTTTACTGCCTACATAACATTTATGGACCAAGAAGTATATTCAGAGGAAATCTTGATTTTCTCATAACTCTATGCTTCGTCGAGGTGAGTAGAGACATTAGGACTGGGGACAAGGAGTGGAAAAGGATTTGGCCAGGGGATTTTGAAGGAACCAAACCGGTATTCGCCTGGAGTAACTTTTGGAACCATGGAAATCTGTAATCTGAATGTCCGAACTGGGATTCGAATCAACATTCTCCACGAATGAGAGGCCAGAGCCTTTCCGCTCACTCACCACGCTCAGTCAGATATTCATGAAAAAAGTTAGGCTCTAGATAAAATTTATTAAATAAAATGTCAGGCACTTATAGCAGCGTAGTCACATTAAACCAAGATAGGCGGTGACTGACTTGTTAGAATTACGGCAGCCATTATAAGCTCGCATCGTTATAGGACAGGCGTTCCTCAGCCCCAGCTGTAGGCCTCCAGTACTGTCATGGCTAATAACACCATTATCTGCTATCAGTGAGGCGCACGGTGCCCCATCAATAGCGAAAACTCTTCATGCAAAACATAAACATCACTTAAGGATTCGTTACTGCCTGAACTGTTTGAAACAGGTACGTCTTAAAATCCAGTTTTCGCACATTAATATTTTTCATCAATTAAAAGCCAATCCATTTCACTTTAGGGGGGGGGCTATTTGTCTTTTGCTTTTGTGAAATCTGTTGATAAAGTCAACATTATGCTCGACTCTGATTCGGTTTGATAACTCTCAAACTAACTATTGACCAGAAATCTTATAACTTTAGGACTAATGATCGTAAAACATCCACCCTGCTACCCCTAATAAAAGGTTTCTGGTTTGTAGATAGCGCTGTGATTAAGAATGGAAGAAGGCTGTTGACAAGCAACTAGGAAGGAAATCTTCAAGAGCATGTGTTAAGGCATTTACGTGTAGTGTTTGATGATACCACGTGAATCTCAGATCTGGAATGATCGATAGAGATTCGAAAAAGGGTCCACTTGAACTCAAAGTTGAAAAGGTGACTCTCACTTAATCAATGCAGCAGGTGAAGTAGGACGGGGAAAGGTTTTTTATACCGGAGTAGTGACCAGCGCCTCCTTCAATCGTTCATTTTATAACAACTAAAATTGCTTCAGAAATAAAATATATTTCCCTATATGAGTTATTCCAGCAACATACTACAAATATTGCTTTGATTAATTTTATTTGCAGTAATTTTGCTGCCAGAAGATAACAGCTGAATTTTTCAGGTATGGTAATTAACCAAAATACAATTACGGAAGTATGTCATTGTCTCGTGAGCATATATTTTGCACGTGACGGGTGCAATTTGCCTTCATATAGATTTCACTTTAAGCATATATCATGTTACACATTTATTTATGAATCAGTCTTCTACTGTCTAAAATGTTCGAGTAGATTTAATGCACTACACTATCCTACTTTAATAAGGAGGCGTTCTTTAAAATGTAAAAATATAATTGTGCTGAGTCAGAATAGATATCACTAGCACAATTTCACAATTAGTAAAATCACTAACATATATAAAATATTTGTTGTTGTTGCCACCAGGGCCCGTCGCAACGAGGTTAAAAACTTATTTAATAATAATAATAATTCTTTAACAATAGTAAGCGCCACTTACTTCGTGTCGGTTGTGGATTACATCTGAGGAAGAAAAAGTATTTCTACGTCTTTTTCATGTTTTCTGCCAGTGATATTGCTTTCGTCTGTGCTGCTTTTTTCCTTCGTTTCTTTCCTCACGAAAGTACGAAATCAACTTCATGAGAACTAATTATATGTTCATAAATTCTCTTCCGCTTCGGAGTCGTTAAACGCACATTAACTCCCTGTTCTAAAATTATGAGAAGGCACCAGTAAAATTAAATAGAATCCTTTAATTAAATCAACGACAGGGAAGAGTGGATGAGAGGGTGAAAATATAAAGGGAATTTCTAAAAATGAAAAAAACTAATCACAAAATTTGAAGAACTTTAAAAAAATATGAATAGCCGAAATTATTTCAGTGTAAGGGAGCTACAGAGACTAACATAAAACAAAGTTTTTTGGTGCTAATGTGCGTACCTCCCTATGGTATCTTATGTCACATGTTGGCAAAGACTGCTCGTTAAAGGAAATGTAGGTCACTCTCAGAGGTATGAGTGTCACATAAAAAATGTTAACAAGACGTCGAAAATCCGAATAGAGGTCGAGTAAACTGCTTCAGAGAAAATAAGTTTCCCGCAATCGCTGATCTAATGAGGCACAGAAAAACAATGAGACAGGCGTAAAGGGATAGGGTTCCTGTAATACGATTTATACAACTAAAGAAGAAGTGTCAACCATGACAGCGGTATACCCAATTTCTTGTAGGGTTTTTTCTCATTTATTCTTTTGAATGTTGCGGTACAGTATAAAATAGAATGTAACATAAAATATTCATTTTCATACACTTGAAACCTTTTCCTGCAATTTTGAAAAATAACAATGGTTCTAATAATAATATTAACTACAATTTACGTATTGTCCAGCTTAGCCACACATACTTCCGGCTGATGCGTAATTCCGATTTCCCATAGCCAGATTATAATATTAAATTTCGAAATGTTGTGAGGTTTAAAATAGTTATAGTGGGATTATTGGGAGGAATGGTGAAGAAAAGATTCCCTTTAGGTAATTTTCATGGTTAGTGAATAGAATCTGGTAACCACCCAACTCTCAAAACGCTTGGTCTTCCAGATTTGTGGAAGATTTTCTAGAGAAAACATGAAATAATACCATTCCCGTCCCCTAATAAACCATGCTAGTATTTCGAAAATTATTTGAAAATTCACATAGTTGCCTGATACAGTTTGTGCGAGAAGTATAGCACTATTCTCAGGAATTTATGGTTTTTGTAATGTTACTTACATTTTTTGTTACTGTAATTTTACTTTTTTTATAGAACCATGTTTATAATTCGATGGAGAATTTCCTGATTCGGACAGTTAATATTTCGTGAAAACATATTGTTCAGTCTGCCAGTAAAGGCCCCTGCCAGGCAGACCTCACACACAACGCGCCTGCACGCCGGGATACATATACGACTCCAAACAGGCGCGGAGACATCAAAACAAACCAGGAAAACAAATAGAATCATCTAGAAGCTAAGTGGGACTATTTCTTACAGAGGTCGCCGTACTACCACACAACGGAATTCCTGCGCCAGGCCGCCTATATAAGCGTAGCCGGCCGCTCCACCGCCAGTTCCGGCCTGACCGCGGAACCAGCTTCAACTACAGAAGACCACCGGAAGTTCGCGAGAAGTGGAAGCCGTCTCTCTACCCCGGATCAGGACCAGGCTAAATTTCTCGACGGTCATCCGCTAACTGTACCACATTGTTATTGTTACCAGTGTTTTGTGTACATAGTAATAAACCTCAAGGAACCATTAAGTGTAGTTCACTTCAGTGGCGACAAGGTTGGGATAAGAACTCTCGACCATCATGGCTACGCCAGCAGCACCTACGGAATGGCAACAGTTCCTCCAAGGACTTCTACATCAGTTCTTCGAATCTCAGAGACAACTGATTGCGGAAGTCAGGAATCTCCGCCAACCCACGGCCCCGCCTCCGTTCCCAGCATTCAACGACGACGTCGAAGAATGGGAGACCTACGAGAAGCGCATAAAACAACACTTCGCAATTCATCACATATCCAAAGAAGAAGACCACTTGCATATTTCCTTTCCTGGAACCAATCAAAGATGTATGTCTTGCTCACCAAACTTCAGCCACAAGACCCCGACACCCTCACCTTCACGACCATCTGTACGACACTGAATGCATACTACAGACGCCGGTACCATGTCGTCGCGGCCCGCGTCGAATTCTATCAATGCCGGAAGAAGCCCGATCAGACGTATCGCCAGTGGGCGGCCGAACTCCAAGGCCTTAGCAGAAAATGTAAGTTTCAAACTCGTTGTTCCCACGAATCCTACGCCGACGACATGGTGCGTGATCACATCATACAGGCTGCACCAGATGCCGCACTCCGGCATGACGCCCTCAAGTTAGAGGACCCATCCCTGGAGCAGGTCATCGAACTTGCCTACAAATTCGAAATATCTACGGCCGCAGATCGCCGCCTGGAGTCCTGGGCGGATGTGGCCGCAATCCGAACCGACGTAGAGGACACACAGGACGTCGCCGCCATCCAGAGCTCCCAGTCGCGCTCCTCCCGACACCACAACCGACGACCGCTTCCTCAGAAGGACATCGAACCGGCCCGTTCCGGCAGGGGCACCAAGTCTCGGCAGCAGCAGCGGATCCCGCAGCGCCGACGCCGCAGCCCGCTCCGCCTACCCTCCTGCCCCGCCTGTTATTCAGCACATGAGAGGGAAAATTGTCCGGATCGTTGGGCTGAATGCTCACGTTGCGGCAAGGAAGGACACCTGGCGTCCGTCTGCCGCACCAACACCACCAATGCCAATCCCGGCTCTCGCCGCCCAGGGTCTTACCAAGACAGGTTGAGCGGCGCACCTATGGATATCAATCAGGTAGACACTTCCACAGCATCCAAACTTTTTATTGACGTTACGGTCAATGGCAAGCCCCTGCGCCTACAAGTCGACACAGGAGCAGCAGTCTCATTGCTTAATTATACTACTTATGTGCAAATTGGCTCGCCCTCCCTCTCGCCGGCCCCCAAGCGCCTCCTGACATACAACAAACAGGAAATAGCACTCCTGGGACAGTTCACAGCAAACGTCATGTATAAGTCTGTACATCGTTCAGTCCCCTTTTTAGTAGTTAACAGTTCTCTCACAGCAGACTTATTTGGACTGGACGCTTTCCGCTTATTCGGATTTTCAATTGAGGATAACATACACCTCGTATCTCAGCATGTTCCTTTTCCTGAAGTGGACGCCCTTTGCACCGAGTTTCAGGACCTGTTCTCACCAGGCGTCGGCTGTGCAAAGGACTTCGAAGCATCACTCCAACTCCGGCCGGACGTACGGCCTCGATACTTCCGGGCACGCCAGGTACCCGTAGCGCTTCAACAACCACTTCAGGAAGAACTTCAACGTCTCCAAGACGAAGGGATCCTCCAGCCGGTGCGGTTCAGCCCCTGGGCCACGCCGTTGGTCATAGTTCAGAAGCCAGGACGCCGCTTACGTCTCTGTGGTGACTTTAAGACCACCGTCAACCCGCATCTGCTGGTAGACGACTATCCACTTCCGAGACCGGACGACCTCTTCCGTAAACTAGCAGGAGGTACCTACTTTACAAAAATTGACCTGGCAGAAGCATACCTTCAAATCCCTTTGGATATCCAGTCCCGACAATACACAGTCATCAACACTCCCTCTGGCCTCTTCCAACTCAACCGGCTCATGTTCGGCTTGGCCAGTGCTCCAGCGATTTTTCAACGGTATCTCGAACAACTTCTCCAGGATATTCCGGGATGCATCAACTATCTCGACGACATAGTCGTCACGGGATCCTCCGCTGCCGAACACATGACCAACCTCCGCCTACTCTTCCTCCGCCTCCGTGCAGCAGGATTAAAATGCAACCTTTCCAAGTGTCAATTTTTTCAACAATCCATTTCCTACCTGGGTCACATCATCGCTCAGGAAGGCATTTCCCCAGCATTTTCCTATGTGGACGCTATTTCCAACTTACCTCGGCCTCAGGATCTACATCAGTTGAAATCTTTTTTAGGCAAGATTTCATACTACAGAAAATTTATACCCTCAGCAGCACAAGTGGCAGCACCCCTGTCGCAAGAATGTCCCGTTCCGTTGGACCCCAGCTTGCGAGACCGCATTCCACACCCTTAAACAGCAGCTCAAGTCCGCAGCATGCCTCATGCCATACACTACAAACCTCCCCTTGATACTTGCCACAGATGCATCCGATTACGGTGTGGGGGCAGTTCTGTCTCATAAATTACCAGATGGCACGGAACGCCCCGTAGCCTACATCTCCAAAGCCCTATCGGCTGCTCAGCTTAAATATTCTCAAATCGAGAAAGAGGCGCTAGCTATTGTTTTTGCCTGCTCCAAATTCTATTCCCTTTTATATGGGATTTCTTTTCATCTCATTACCGACCACAAGCCACTCCTATCACTATTTGATCCGTCCACACGTCTGCCTACCAAAACATCCCACCGCATCCAGCGTTGGGCACTATTCCTGTCCCAGTTCAGATATACCATGCATTTCCGTACCACCTCCAGGCATGCCAATGCAGACGCCTTATCCAGACTACCGCAGGGACCAGACCTTGCCTTCGACAAGTCGGAACTTCTGGTGTTCCAGATCGACGATGACATACAAGAAGCACTGAAGACATTTCCAGTCACGGCCTCAAAAGTCGCGGCAGCCACAGGGGAGGACCCCCTCCTCCGTGTCATCCGACACCACATCCAACACGGGTGGCAAACACGTTCCCCTACACGCCATCATCAAGACCTCAAGTTCTACTACTCCATCCGCCACCAGCTCTCAGTAGTAGAGGGAGTGCTCCTCCGCACAGAACCAAATTCCACCCCGAGGGTCGTCGTTCCGAGATCCCTACAACCGACAATCCTCCAAACTCTCCACCAAGGACACTGGGGAATTGCCCGCACCAAATCCCTTGCCAGACGCCATGTATTCTGGATCGGCCTTACCACGGATGTCACGAAGATGGTGCGGCGCTGTACCATCTGTGCCCAACAACTGCCCCGCCCCCCTCAAAAGTTCCTTTCCTGGCCGGCACCGTCCGGACCCTGGGAACGCATTCACCTCGACTTCGCTGGCCCATTCCTAGGCCACCAGTGGCTCCTAGTGACGGATGCCTTTTCCCACTTCCCATATGTCGTCCGTTGCTCCACAATCACTACAGAGGTCACCATTTCAGCCCTCACAAAGATCTTTTCCATCGAAGGATTACCATACGCTATCGTCACAGATAACGGACCGCCATTTCGAAGTCGGGAATTCCTATCCTTCTGTACCGCCAACAATATCCAACACCTCCTCACCCCGCCCTTCCACCCCCAATCTAACGGGGAGGCGGAACGGCTAGTCAGAACATTCAAAATCCAAATGACCAAATACACCACAAGTCACAAACTCGAAGAGGCATTGACACTCTTCCTCAGTTCCTATCGAACCACTCCAGTGGGGGCCAAAAGCCCGGCGGAATTGCTACATGGCCGCCAACCTCGCACTCTCCTCCATCTCCTCTTACCCCCGCCCAAAGTACAGGTACCTTCGGGCCCATTCCGTTTCACCCCGGGCTCCCTAGTCTGGGCCCGCGGGTTTGGCTCCCGGGCCGGTTGGCTTCCGGGGGTCATCCAGCGGCCCCGGGGCCGCCAACTGTTCGACGTCAGCCTGGATGGCCGGATAGTGCGACGCCATCGAAACCAACTACGTCCCCGCTACCCCACGGCACCGTCCTCTTCCACCACGGCACGGCCATCCACTTCTTCCTCTCCTTCCCTGCCACCTCCACCACTCCTGCCGTCTAACCGTTGCTCAGGGACAGTTACAGCGCCACCAACGACGCCACAACCTGTCGGTCGCTCCGACACCCTTCAGCCGCAGCCTCTCGACCACCTGCGGGGACCATCTTCAGCGCCCCCCGTACAGCCCCCGGCCATCGACGCCGACGAACCGATGCCGTTAGCTCCACAAGTACCTCCACCACAACCTGCACCACGACGCAGGTCGGCACGCATCGCCAGGGGAACAGCTCCGTACTCCCCTGGAGGTAGCCTTCATAGTCTGCTCCAGGGCGCCGCGGCAGACGACCTCGCAGACGTCGCAGACATCGCTTCCCCCCCCCCCCCCCCCCGGGAGGGAGGTATGTTCAGTCTGCCAGTAAAGGCCCCTGCCAGGCAGACCTCACATACAACGCGCCTGCACGCCGGGATACATATACGACTCCAAACAGGCGCAGAGACATCAAAACAAACCAGGAAAACAAATAGAATCATCTAGAAGCTAAGTGGGACTATTTCTTACAGAGGTCGCCGTACTACCACACAACGGAATTCCTGCGCCAGGCCGCCTATATAAGCGTAGCCGGCCGCTCCACCGCCAGTTCCGGCCTGACCGCGGAACCAGCTTCAACTACAGAAGACCACCGGAAGTTCGCGAGAAGTGGAAGCCGTCTCTCTACCCCGGATCAGGACCAGGCTAAATTTCTCGACGGTCATCCGCTAACTGTACCACAGTTTGTTATTGTTACCAGTGTTTTGTGTACATAGTAATAAACCTCAAGGAACCATTAAGTGTAGTTCACTTCAAATATATTTTAAAAATCTTCAAAAATTGATTTTCCAACATTCCTTTTTAAAATTTAATTAGTATGTCCAATTTGAAAGGCAATTTTATAGAACGTTTAAAGAACTGTGTTTAAAATTACTTTTAAAAATTTGTATAAAATTTATTTTTACAGAATTTATTTTAATACATTATCTGTGTACAGAAATTTCAGAGAGGGAGAGTATCTTGCACGTGACAATACTAGTTCTGTTAAGGCTTTACTGCACATCGACTTCGAGGTCAAAAACCAAGAGGGAATGAAAGTCAAGCAATTTGGCCATGGCGATGTGAAAGAATCCTCCCGCATTCTCCTGGAGTTATTTCGTAAAATCATTTAAAAGCAAAAACTCAATGGCCGTACGGGGATTAGAACCCTAGTCCTCCCGAATGCTGTGCTGGATAACATTAACAGCTCACCAAACAGGCTCGGTGCCAATTTCTTTTCTAAGAGTTATCTATAGACTCTATATCCGATATTCATTTTAAATTTCAAGAGTTGACTTTTTTCCTTAATTGGCAAGATTATAGGAAACTAGTTTCAACCAGTAAACCTGATACATTATACTATCCAACGGTATAAGTAATTTAACATTGATGATACATTTTTACACGTTCAGAAGACAGTTATACGTACAGTTTTAGAAATTCTTCTAAAATGTTTAATCATGCTGGAGACGTGTTCAATTACAGAACAAGTTAATTTCCTCACTTCAGACTAATTGTAAAAATAAGAGATGACGAATGTGTTTGAGAATATTTATTACGTGTCAATAACAACAGTACATAGTTATTGAAATTTATTTATGACTGCTAGCCAAGTAGGGAACAGGAAATATACTATTCAGTATCTTTTCCGGGAACATTAAAGAACGTGAACTGACTGTTTTCATATTTCAGCCCGTTTCATTACCAAGCGAATTAAAATTCTGCGTCATTTACATTTAAAAATATCGAAAAGTCAACCGTTTTTTTAAAGGTTGTCGTGTATTGAATCAGAGCCGCTGTATAGTATAGGGGACTACAGAATGTTAGGGCACATTAAGAGTATGTTCAAAATGGAATATCAAAGTTTTTCATTAAATGTAATGTATAAATGAAGTGCACAAAGGAAAATACCGAGGAAAGAGTATGGTCATCCTACTAACAGCAAGCAGATGATGGAAATTGTAATAAAATGTGTACACAATTATCGGAGTAAGACACAGAATCTATTTAATCTAATACGGATCTCTGAGTTTACTGCGAATCACAGTCCATGACAGTTTTATCAGTTCCAAACGTGATGGATGGTAGTAGCCAAGTGTTGACACGTGAGTCGTAAACGTGTCCTGTTATGATGTCCGGGAAGCCTGTTGATGATGGGTTGTGCGGCGACTCCACGGTGTTTATTTGCGCTCACTTTTTACGATCCTGTGCCGAACGTGAGCTCAGATACGCCTGCGAAGGATGGATGTTTACCGTACTGACAGTGCAAATGTGCATCATCAAATAAAATTACCGCATTGAACATAGACACACACCGTTCACTCCCTCCACCAACAACGCATTGCTCTGCTGATTTCAACCATTCCACAAATTCCGTCTCATACACACTGTATAATGATCTTTTTAAGTCAGTCACAAGTTTTGCCTTACACTATATGATGCAAAACCGAAGAGCTGACAATTTGAATTTATGTTATGCTCGATTATTACATTATGTATTGCGGGGCACAGTAAAACTAGGATGGTTACTTATTTGAAGCGAGTTGACATCGGGTTTGCAGGAATTGCATGTTTTAAATAACTATTATTTCAGTCTTCTGCCTTCATTATGTACAAATTACATACAGAGTTAATTCAAATACCTATACTGATAGAATAAACTCAGTAATATTGCAGGTGTATTAGTGTATATAATGATGAGATTTTATGGCCGTTCTGGCCATTCGTACATTTTTTATAAAAATCTAAGATGCAAAAAGCGAGAGAGTTGTCAAAGGAAAACATTCTTCAGGCTATTATTAAACTAACAAAGTTATTCCGGTGATTTAATTTAATTGCCATGAAGCAATTGCCCCTGTGGAGATTGTTCTAAGCACCCATTTTCTCGTTCCTTATATTTTTTTTCTTAAATTCTTTGAGTGTAAGTTGTTCATCCATCTACTTTTGCCCTTCACTCATATTAATTTTTAATTTTTAGAGTGCGTTTTGTAAACTATTCAGCACTTTACTTGGTAATATATTTCATTCTCTGACTCCCTTACAACTGAAAGAAAATGTTTCCTCTCCCTTATGCTCGAAATCTAGTGCCAGATTGTGATTCTGGTCAAACGCGATATTTCGGCAAGACTTAATCCACGCAGGTAACAGAGCATTTGATCGCCGATACATCATGTTGAACAGCTTAGTTGTTTTGGTATAGCTATTCGTATTTAGAAGAAGCCCATTAAATATCTGCATTACAGATTTTTGAAAGAAAAAAAGATCCAAAAGTAGTTTTACAATAATGTCAGTGGTGGGCCCAGAATTTTGGTTTGGGAGGAGCTTGAACGGTTTTTGGTTTTGGGAGGCTTGAGCGGATTTCGTTTGGAGGGGGGGGGGCTTTGAGCGGATTTTGGTTTGGGGGGCTTGAGCAGATTTTGGTTTGAGGGGGGGGGCTTGAGCGGATTTTGGATTTGGGGGCTTGAGCGGATTTTGGATTTGGGGGCTTGAGCGGCTTTTGGTTTGGGTGGGGCTTGAGCGGATTTCATTTGGGGGGGGGGGATGCTTGAGTCGGGTAAGGGTAGGCTTTATAGTCATGCCACCCTTAAAAGATCGGTAGAGCTAAAAAGAAAAAAAAAGTCTCCTAGTCTCAAAAATTACGATATCGGGGGTGGACCTAGATACTTTTAGGGGAGATTGAGCCCCCAGGCCCCCTCCCCCCTGGATCTGCCACTGACTGTGTAGCTTTTGTAGTTCAATATGTTTCTTTGCGTTTTGAAAAGAAAAAAAATGTCGCTATGCGAATAATGTATGTCTTATCAAAGAAAAATGGAACAGGTTCAAGGCTTGTCATGGACTGATTTCTCGATAGTGTGGCGATAAATTATATCTCAGGCAGTTCCAGAACTGATTTCTGAATGATAATCTAACTTCTTGTATTTAGACGTAAGACCAACAATAGCCTGAATTAAAGATGTCTGGCACAAACAACACCGCAAAGGAATTTCATTTCGTGAACTACCATACTTTTTGTTAGGTAGACGACAGAATATTGTTTGACTTGTACCTATTGACACTAAAAACATGAGTACATATTTTGAAGTACATGCCTTCTGTCATCTTCCAGGTTGTACATCGATTATTTTGCGAACACGTTTAACATCAGTTATGACGAGCCTGTTCTCAAGTAAAGTGAAAGAAAAATGTTTTGTATTGTTGTTACAACATAATCGGTGTTTTGACTCAATTTTAATACACTTGTAAGTGTTTTCATTGTTTTTCTTCCAGATTAAGAACCAATCATGGCTTGCATGACAGATAGTGATTATATAAACATGAGTGATGGTTATGAATGGGCAAAACAACTATCAGTAATACAGGAAGCTCATTAGAAACTAACTGATTCAAATCAAATTATGTATGTAGAGACCTATTCCGAGGCACTGATGTATTGAAAACTATAGGCCAATCAGCTTTACATCAGTAGTAGGTAAATTAATGGAGAGATTAATATGTAACCATACCAGACGTGTGTGTATCGTAATTGGTTTTCAAGTCGGCAACATTAGACAAAGATATTCATGCGAATCTCAGTTAGTATGGTACATGCATGATATTTCTGATTAAATGGACAGTGGAGGTCAAGTTGACAGTGTAGCACTAGATTTTTCAAAGGCTTTTGACAGAGTGAGCCATAAAATGGTGATAAATAAGGTAATAACTATTGCTATGATGAAAAAGTGATTTGCTGGGTAGAAGAATTCCTAAAAGGTAGAAAGCAAAAAGTTAGAGTAGGAAATTCAGTATCAAAAGAAGAAGGGGTGAACATGGGAGTTCCAAAGGGTAGTGGCACTTGATTTCAGGCATAAGCGTGTGGAAAAATTTTCTTTCGTAGGAAAGGGTGTAAGGGATTGGAATACATTGCCAACAGAAATGATGAATAATTTACCGAAGAAATTAAAAACTGGTTGAAGGTAAAAGTGAGCTTTAGGATGAAGGGAGAAGGATGGATGTGTATGGAGATTGCCACCGGAGCATTGCAATTTTGATCAATTATTATTATTATAATTGGATGGTCCTGTATGTCTAAAATCGACCTACCAGTCTTACATGCATTGCTAATACCCAGCAATTTTCATTTGTAGGTATACATTAATCACCTGTGAACATAAAACTTAACATGTAACCATAAAAAATCGCATGTACAGAGGCTAGTTGGCAGATACTGTGTGTGCACTTTTCTGTTATTACATAAAAAATGTTGCGTGATAGAGGCTCGTAATCAATAAAATCGTATTCTGGCTGCACGGCACAGAGCTCGTTACAGGTCTCTTTGTCGTGGGGCTTTTGTTACATCAGCTGTCCCTCTAACAAGTCAACCGCAGAAAGGCTGCATACAGTAAAGTCACCACAGATTAAAGGAACGCGCAGCCCAGGTACAGCTCCTAGAACTCTGATATATCGTGGTAGATATATCTGCCGTCTTTCTGCGAATAAAACGCTACCGAGAATCCGCTTCGTTGTTGGGTTCCGAGATGTCACGTGCCTTGTAGCTTCCAACACTTTATCCTTAAGCTGCTCTTTCGACCGCCTGACAAAAATTGGAACATTGTGACTTCTACGTTTCGTGGTCTTCAAATACTGTGGAAATATCTAAATTGTGTGTAAACATAAAACTTCTGATTTTGTTATTATTATTATTTAGTAGATATAATTGTATACGTAATGCTAAACTGAGTACATATAACTTGATTTTCACTAAGAGGTGAAATATATTCTTAATATTTATGTGAAACAAAATACTTTAAAATTTAAGTTGTTATTGATTGTATAGCACACAAGCATAGCATGTATGCCACTGTATGAAAGACATACGACGTACATTTATTGTATTTTATTTCTGGCTCGTAGACGTAGAGGTCTTTAGAGACGGGAAAGGATGGGGGGCAATGAACGGTAAGGATTTCAGCCATGGCATTTTGAAGGAAGCATCCCGGCAGTCACCTAGAGTGATTTGGGGATATCATGGAAAACCCAGATCCGGGTTGCCCAGACGGGGATTCGAACCCGCTTCCCTCAGAACGCGAGGCCAGAGCATTACCGTTCACCCGCCACGCTCGCTGTACATTTTATTATTACTGGTAACAACATTTCTATTAAGAAACTCATAATGTATGGTATAAGAGAAAAATGTGTAACAACTTAAGCAATCATTTTCTTTTAATGGCACAAAATGTATTCAGAGTAAATATGAGAAAAATTTACGTCACTACTGTATCAACTATAAGTAAATAAGTAATTCTGAGAAAGTTATTTATGTGTTAATCTAGAACACTTAAAATTTTCTGTAATTCATTTATTTTTCTGAAACCAGGCTTATTGTTATTGCAAACGTTTCGATGATGCTTCTTTTTTTAATCTTTACTCCTGGCAGGGTAACCTCTCTCCCATTGCAATGGTAATTGCGTGTTGTAAACGCTCCCTAAGGGTATAATAACAACAACATAATCTACCTCAATTTTTTATTGGGGATGCAGTGAATAAGGCGTTAAATTGTTATAAACATGAATGAAGATAGCCTACGTTATAATTTGTGTGGGCTACACAACTTAAGATTTTAGAGTAAATTTAGGTTGTAGAACAAACACAGAACTCTCATAAGTGACGTAAGATTAGAACAAAGATATTATCACACTCAAATAATAAAAATATATTTCTCCCTGCATGAGATGAATTTAGTAGTAGGATGATAGCAAGCATCCCTAGGAAACATTATACAGACGCACTTCAATAAGAATTATTTTGTAATTCGATTCAGATAATAAAATGGACGGATAATATGGAGATTGTTCTGGAAGTAGTATACAAGCTGAATGACGTCACCATTAAAACGCAATAACTGATTTTGTTGCTATAGCAACTGGATGAAGCATATTGTGATAACTAGAGACCGGCTTATATGCAACACAAAAATCTAGAAATATGCAAGCAATTATGCATGAAAAATGCTTAAAATATGCACAAAATGTGTCAAAATATGCACCACTATATAATATAAAAAATGTAATTTTTTATTTCAAAATAAGCATGTAATTAGTAAGTATTTGAATAACATAATTATAAATTCGATAGTTAACAATTATTAAAATTTTCTTTTACTTTTGTAAAATGTTCAATAGTAAGATTGTTTCTTCGATCTCTCAAAATATTTTTATAAGTGGATATGGAACGCTCCACATTCACTAATGTAACTGGGCGGTATTTGAAATTGGATGCTGTGTTACCAGTCTTTGTTTCTGGAAAAAGTTCACCCATCCCATTACTAAAATTATCAATTTGACACAAGCGTTTAAAATCTGGATTATTGTTCAAAATATTCTCAAACTTCACTTTAATTTTACACAGGAACACCTCTGGCAATGTGGATTTATTCATTAACTGAATAGATTCTGTCAACGTCAAACCTTGAATTTCAAGCTTTTTAATAATCGAAGGTAAGTAGGAAAAACGAATGATAATCACAGTTATGGTTTGTAGCGGTATGTGCGGGAGGGAGGTAAGGGTGAAAACCTTTTACTTCTTTTTATAATTCAAAGAAACCCTAGGCTGCTAATTTATTGGGTACTCATAATGGCGTACAGGCGAGGCTTATTTATCGTTAACATTGACACATTGAAATATGATAAAAAGAACTATGCAAAGCCTCTTCTTACAATTGCCAACATATTAACAAATAAACAAAGCATTAAAACACAACCACATTTAAAATTGATCTTGAAGCAAATTCCCAATATTAATTAGCAAGCAAGAAAGCTTCACACTTGATTTTTTTAAATGAAAGTTCCCTTCACAATGATCGGGAACCATAAATCAAATACAGTATTGACATTAACTGTATCCGATCTCAAATGCCGGGCGCCAGGATAATTTAAATTATCCACCAAGTGTGGCTTTAAGAAGGTCTGCCCCAGCTAGCTCAATATTTGGGGGTGCGAGAACTCCTAATCATTCAGTGGTCGTTACAGGGCTGTACTCAATGACCGAATAAAAGTACCACACTGCACTGTAGAATTATTACCGTGACGGCGATGTATTTCCCACGACGGCGGAATTACTATAGCCCCTTGGCTATAGCGGACAATGCACCAAGTCCTTCAGTCAGCGTACTGAATGAGTGCACAGCGACCTCACTTTACAGGACGCTCGTATCGACCCTCAGGTTCGATGCCAAGACGGAGCGATCTCCAACCTCGGAAGATCCGCTCCTTCCAGTCTGAAGACTCGGCGTCAAGTGCCCTCCAGCGTCCGCAGGAAAAAGCCTCCTTTCGTCGCTCGTGGTTCACATAGAGAAAAAATGCAGAGGATAGGCTGCCGATGATTGGTTCTGCTGTTTTTTAGCTCCTCCTACTGGCTGTGACGATAGGCGAACATTGTCTTTCTCGATTCGTGCGAACTCGGCATAGCCTCGGACTTATTCGTCACCTGTGACCTCCAAACTGCCCGTTCGGAGGCCTAGGGTTTGGATACGACCATTCACCCCAGTGTACAGTTTCCCCGGAGCCAAGGGATTATACGCTTGACCAAATGCGTGAGAAAGGGTAGCTGGTGTCCATTGTCCCTGGCAGCCGCCGGCCTGTCGCGACAATCTGACGCGTCTAGCTCAGGTCCCACAAACACTGACAATCCTCTCCCTAACTTCCTTTCTTATTCTTTTTATATATAAAAATATACAAAATATTATATATAAAAATGTACGGAATGATCCAAATTCTCATGGCCACTCCATTATCAGAGTCGTTTCTACTCCTTTGATGGCCTCAAAATGTTCATTATAAAAAAGTACAGCTTCAACTTACGTTGCCCATCGAGTTACCACTGGTTCCGGAGCAATTAAGATTTTTTTAAAAAAATTTTGTAGGCGTTATTACGAGAACGTGCCTGAAGAAACGCTGTTTTTGTTGATGAAATCAGTTTATTTACATTCCCAAACGTGGGTCGTAGTTCTTCAGCGAGTCGTCGTAGACTAAGAGCTGTGCTGCTAGTAGGATTTGCCGGCTACAATGTAAGATTTTATTAATAACTAGGTACACTACCGAAAAATATTGTAAATATAGCGAAAATATGCATCGTCACTAGTTTTTAGGTAAAATATGCAACAACAGGTGGAAATGGTCATAATGTGCAAATACATATGCAAACATGCAAATGCATATAATCCCGTCTCTAGTGATAACAGATTAGATGTAATTGTGCTAGGTCACAGGTTAGAATTCACATAAAAGCATCGGAAATTTTTACTAGCGGTAATATCTGTATTATTACGTTCAACAATAACTTGAAGTTTTCCGGATAGGATGTACTGTACGTATTTCTGTTCGTAAAAACCATGCGTGGTGTGTGATATATAACGCTATGGCCTCGCATTCGGGAGGACGCGGCTTCGAATTCTAGTTCTGCAATTCAAATTTCGGTTTTACATGATTTTCCGAAATCACTCCAGGCGAATGATGGAATGGTTCCTTCAAAAAAACTATTTCTGAATTAGTTCCTGTTCCTTGCCCCGCCCCCTCCCTCCCCCCAAAAACCATAAATAAATTCGTAGAAGAACTGTATTGATCTCATTCGGCTCAATGTAACGTGGTTGGCTACAATGGCTACAAGATAAGAGCATCACCAGCACTAATGTGTACGAAAAATACTGTTTTTGTTCATCCAAATTGTATTGTGTATTGGTATTAGATAGATGAATCTTTTAAAAACTGAGGCTTAAAAGCAACTATCACGATCGCTTTTGGCCTGGATATTCTACTGGTCATTATTCTATATCGACAGAACCAGAAAACTATTGCAATAGCCGGGAGTTATCCACTGGCTCCGTGCAAAATATTCTCTCCGCTCCACCTTCAAACTGTTTCAGCTAGCTGGCCCGTAAATTTTTCGAGGTATGTGTTTCTCTCTGATGATGATTGACCAGCTGTTTACAACACGTGAGGCGGAAATGACCATGTCTGTATTTGATTTACAACTCCATTAGTCATTGCACCGCAAGCTTAATGGTGACATGTAGTACACGAACTGTTGGAAAGACAGACGACATAGGTTTTCATCAGCAGACCTCCATGAAGGGATATTGAGCTAATTATTTTGACTTATCAAAATAACACAAAGTTTTTTTTTTTTTTTTAAATCGTAACTTATAAACAAATTCACAGTTGTTGGAGTTGGCTGGGGAATTCTCCTAGACGACTACCAAATAACAGAAAGCATATATTTGCAGGTTTTCGTGTGCAGGCATGCACACGTACAGAAAGGATGGAGCTGAAATGCTAACGAACGAATTCGTTCCCTCAGAGGACTCGTAAAGAACGTCACAAGCACACAAGTTCAACATGTTGACAGTAAATCCGAAAGTTTTACTGTTTTTTTAAGACGCCTTAATTGTACTTTCCTATTTCATTCATACTGAACATATTTTTCTTTTTTATTGCTACTTAGGGGTTCTACTATTTCTTTGTACCGACTAAATTATTTTTTGCTTGCTTTTTACATGTACTACTTATTAGTCGACTGCAGGAAGTTATTCAACAATGGTTCGTTGGAACCATTTCATTAGTCAAGTTTCTAAAATGCACTAACTCCTAAATTTTGGTATTGGTTAATACATATAGGGAAAACGTCCTACTGATAAAACATCTTCATGATTTTTTCTGCAATGAGTAGGCCTTCCTTTATCACCTTAATTCGACAGTTTTTTGATAAATGTTTCCAGGTTTTACTATAGAACAATTTTACAAACATTGTATCTGATCGTGATACACAATATTCTGATGTATCTTCTACTATATAATTTCCTAAGCTCACTCACTCTTTCGCCTCGATAGCTATTGAATGGAGAACGTTGTCACGTGTCAGCATTCCATCGCATATTGACAGCCACCAGAGATATCATTAGAAAAAATTCGAGGTTATGTCCACAATTTAATGGCTAAGCAATTGCTACCAAATTAATTGCCGTTATACATTCATTAAGTTTGCTTTTCGAAGCATTTCATAGTTAAAAAAATATCGATAAACTTTACGGATGAAAAATCGGGGGAATGCAATTTAGTAACATGTTGCTAATGAAAGCAACGTAACATTTTCTTAAAAAAAAAAAAAAACTCTAAAATACCCATGATCTCTGCTGTAACCACGAATGCCAATTGTCATTTCGGCCGCGGCTAAATTTCAATTTAATTAAAACATTCGCTAATGGAGTTGCTTGACCAAAGTTTATTACGATTTATTTGCTGTTAAAGTATTTTAGTGACCACTTTCGTTAATGATCTTTGTTCATGTTCGCTGTACGTGAGTTATTGGGTTATTTAAAGTGGACATCAGGTCAAACATGTTACCGAATCGAGTATTCTGGCAATTCATTTCTTCGGAGTTGCTCAACAGTTTAATAATCTTGTAGCTGTATTAAGTTCTCTTACAGATACTATGACCAAAAATTATATTATGAATATTTGCTCAGTCTCAATAACAAAAAACAACGTGGTGCTTTCGAAGAAAACAGAAATTCTTAAGGGTCAAATACAAGTCAAGTTTGTATGTCAGCAAGTTCGGGTCTACGACGTTTGAAACAATTATACGATAGCGCGATTGTGCCTGTCCGTATTTTATACCTAACTCTCAGTTCTACAAGCTCAAGAGATTTTACCCATCCTAAGGGCGAAACACAGGTCAGATTCGTATTTGGTCAGATCAGGTCAACCTGTCATAATGTTTAACCCTAAAAACTGGAACTATTCTAGATCCGTGACGAAATGCAAAAAAATCAGTCACGGGCTTACACTAGTTAAAAATAACCAGGTTAATAATCAAATAATTTAATTTAAAGTTTGCGTGAGCTATGCGAACATTCCACATATTTTCAGTCATCTCAAGTAGGGGAAAATAATTCAGTGCCTGCGATAATATATAACATGAATAAAATTAAGGCTTCTTGCCAACGCTAGAATTGCAACACGACTGTTGATGTTGTTCTGTTTCACTGCTGGCTGATTGCTTGATTGCTGTACGCTCGGCTTGGAGTGCCATATACGTTGCTGTTGCCGCTTTATGACGCCAATTTAAAAAAAAAAACTGTTATTTCAACTTAGCTAATAACAGTACTAAACTCTTGACTGTATGAGCGAGTGTAAAGCGTTCAACCATATAGAAAAAGAAAAATATGATTAAACAATAAAGCAGCTGACTGTAATGAGGTCACAAAAAAGCCTCTTGAACATCAGAATGTCTGGTTGGCTGTAAAGAGGCCAATCACATTTAAAACTGTCATAATAACAAAGAAAATAATAAATCTAATAGTAAAAACATGAAACTTGGATGAGTGGCTGAAAAGAGACCAATCTTAAAACCTACAACTGCCAGAATATAAAACAGTGTGTTAAAATGAGGCGCGCCGTGAAAGGTCACGTACTGGTGGCTCATCCCAACAAAGTGGGCAGTGCCAGTTGCTAATTGGAGTAAGGCTGCACCGTCCATTTGATCAGCCGTAGATTGCTGTACTTGAGTTCAGTTCCTCCCTCATTGCAGGATAACTTGGTAGCTTAATCTGCAGCATCGTTTTCTCTTACTCCCATACTGGCAGAAACCTGGTAGAGTAAGACCTCCTTTCCAGAAGATTGGAGAAAATGAATGGCATCCTGCACGTCCTGAACTAATCTGCTGGGTGCAAGTTTCCTAGATCCTGTATGTTGCTCAAGGTTTCAATGCATATTTTCTTTCTGATATGACTTACTTTCATGTGCTGGATTGACTTCAATAAAGCTACACCCTCGATTCAGCTTGTATTTATAGGTCGCTCGAGGGAAGACTACGGAGTAATCTACCCTTTTATCCCGCTTAGAACCACCCCTATGTACCGGGTGTAAGTGGGGTTGAGATTTAAAATATAACTAAAAACATTAATTAAAACATTGTCAGCTGTGAACAGCTTGTTGTACCGTGACAGGGCTAAAGAAATTCTGCGACTCTCTAAAGGCAGTGAGGAGATTTATTCAAACCCTGGTGATGAGCAGAAATTACGCATAATCATACTCTTCTAAACTGGCCCTTCTATGGTAACTGCGTAGCAGGGCCGCATTTAAGCTTTGTGGGCCCCTAGGCTATACATATAGTGCCAGCAGTGGCCTCTCCGACTGGGAGTTGCCTTCGGCTATCGATGTTTAAATACGAAATTCGACCCAAAAAATTTATGGGCGACATAATTTTTTTTTAGCCCTACTACTGGCCCAGGCGGGGGCCCGGTGTTGTGAAGCGTGCCCCATTTTGTGGTGCGAGCCCCTAGGCTACAGCCTAAGTAGCCTAGGCTTAAATGCGACCCTGTTGGGTAGTTTGGTAGCTCTATGACGTTTAGTGTAGAGGCGATCGAAAGAAGTTTCGTCGCTGTGCCGTAAACAGAACTGCCATGTTTTGAGGTTAGCTACGTAAAGTATTGTACCTTAAGAATTTGCTGCCTGAACTGAAGCACTTGCTCAATACCTTTGGTATGAAGGTTGTAAACAGGACTGGTGCTATAAGCACATGTGGCAAGCCGAATTCCGGCATGGTGCTGTCAAACATTCGCAGGTAACTGTCCGAACTGAACCACTGACCATGTTAATATACGCTAATCGCGAAGGGAGTTAATGATCTCAATATTGACGCGCCCTATGTCCTAAAATACCAACACAATCTAACCGCGACCATACAAACGCTCTGTAATATAGTAGGCAGGAACCTGCGTTGCACGACCTACAATATAGATATTTGAATTGATCTTCAGATCTCTGAGATGCGGTGCATGATCCACTGTACCTTCCAGTTAACGAATTCTTTGGTGTTCTCTCTCGTACCCTTGCTTACTGCCACTCCCTATACAATAATAAAACAAACCCCGGTGTCTCGGAACCCTCCCTAGCTCTTAAGAGTTGCTACTTTGGAGGGCAGACGAAAACCCCCCCCGCAAATGATAACAGCATATGGTGTCTCTGACCCGAACAAATTCATTTATACGCAACGAAAATAAGATCATAAAATAAATAATTAAATTAAGCACTGCTAAATAATTTCTGCGGAGCGATAACCGGAAATCTCTCATTTGTTAACTTAACTCATAAGTGTGAGATTGAAGGCTTTCACGGCGTATCGATGAAATGTAGTCTTCACGGGTTTTCCGCCGTATGTTGCTGAAATGCGACAACGAGCTTTCGGCGGCTGACTCTGCCGCCATCTTCAGGTTGGATGTTGTGCAGGGAGCCAGTGCAGCGCTGGTTCTCCCTGCACAACATCCAACCTGAAGATGGCGGCAGAGTCAGCCGCCGAAAGCTCGTTCTCGCATTTCAACAACATACGGCGGAAAACCCGTGAAGACTACACTAACTCATAAGTGTTACAAGAAAAGTAGGCAGGTGATGAGAACACCCTGGAAACGATATCATAGCAACAAATTGGTATAAAATTTCCTGTTTATATAGGTGCATAACCAGCATCTTTTAGCCATGCGGATTTTAAGCTAAAAAGCCAAGTCGTAACAGCTAAGATATGTTGTGAGCTTGGTGATTTGTCTGTGGTCTATTCTGCTTACCTGCGGGTTGTGGAATAGCAACACACGTTCGTCAAAGGGCGTAAAATAACTGCAGGTTAATGTCTCCAATCGAACTGTGTTACTGGTTTCTTCTAACGGCATATTCGGAACTGCCTAGTAATATTCTCAAGGGATATCAGTTGGTGAACTCTGGTGATTATCTAAGAACCACGAATTATCTTACTTTAAGGGTTTAGTAATAAGTACTCACTCCTTCAGAATTGAAATTTCACATCTTGTGAGTGTTAAAGTTGCTATCCCAACCATCTCTAGTGTTTTTTCCTTCTCGCTTTACGCCTCGTGGAAGTCGAGGTCATTATAAGCGGAAAATGACTGGGCCTTGTATATGGTAGAAATGACATGTCTTCTGAGATGTATTCACAGAACTAGGCTCAACCCTTTTTCTTGTTTTTATTCCCATACACTCAGACATAACTTTTACGGCTGC
The DNA here is from genome assembly GCA_031002005.1 of Vandiemenella viatica. Lineage (NCBI taxonomy): Eukaryota > Metazoa > Arthropoda > Insecta > Orthoptera > Morabidae > Vandiemenella > Vandiemenella viatica. The sequence goes on from CM061920.1 coordinate 194,090,175, forward strand.
ATCTTTAAATGTATTATGTGGTCTTACTTTCTGTTAAGAAATATTTTTGCGTTTAGTGCGTGTTTATTGATTTGACGCAGATGGTAATGAGCGAATAGAGACAATACAGCCCACAACTACACAAATTCGTCTGACAGACGGTATGCTTTTTTTATTTCGTGATCACAAAGTATGATTTATTTTAGAAATGTTTGAAATTTTTCACCAATTTTATTCTTGGGGTTTATTGATCTACCAATTTATCACCGTTGACTACATTGCACGTACGTATTAGCTGCACAATACATAATTTCCCGCATCTGGTAACAAATGAGTTCAGGTTGTTGCTGCTATCTAATCAATCACGCTGGAAACATTAAGCAGATTGGGCAGGGAACCAGGGAGTTTCACGAAGTGGAAATGTCAGCTGCGCAAATTTGTTACGCAAGGGAAGTACTAAAGTACCGGTAACAGGGATAAATTAGGCGTAACATAAAATTTACAAAAATGAATTGGTTTCCGTAATGTACGAAGAAAAAGAATAAGAAGAAGTGAAACAGTGCATCCGATGGGAAAAGTAAAACTAGAAAGTCTTAACACTTATTTTGAAAAAAGGTAAGATTTTAATTGTTTTCAATCACATTTCAAAATCTACTCCCTTTATTAAATAACGTGATCTCTATGGTATCAGCTGTTATGTCATCCCTAATGTTTAACATGTTTAATTATGGTTTCTCATTTTATCTCCCGTTTAAAGATGAACAGTTTTTTGTTTTCTGTCACATTATTACATACTCGTAAAAAACAATGCTAAGGAGCTCCTGCCACCGAACCTTTAAAACATCATCTTTGAAGGTTTTCTTAATTCAAAACCAGTATTTACTTTTATGTTACATTTTACATCGTAATAACTTTAGTACCTAGTTTAAATTAATTGTGCAGTATAGACCTATATTTTAAAATATTTTTACTATAGTAGTAGAAGTACAATATTACTTATTTGTTGGCTGAACTACGTGGCAAATGAGTCATTTATACTGTATATTTGGTACTAACTAAATTAAAGACAGAAGGAAGGTAAGGAAAAACCGAGATTGATCTGCATTGAACCCAAAAGAGACTTTTCCTGCAGCAATGCGTAGGCTTTATGTCCCGCGCCAGCTAACTTGCAGGATACATTGTATCATAGCTTCCTCAATTTTCGCTCACGAAATAAAGTCAAGAAGACTAGGAAGTACTTCCGCAAAAGCTTCAAAGCTTATATTCAGAACTCTACAAACTTTGAATCAGTTTGCTGTCGGTCGTTTTCATTTCTCCTACTCTTTCAGCATCTCCAAGTACTGAATTTATTCAGTCGAACTCCTCTGATATCGGTTTAAATCTTTTCCCTGTCTCCTTCACCTAAATTCGAACTCGTTGCCAAACAAATAATGATGTCTTAAATTTTCAGAGGGAGAGAAGTACTTCTGTGATTCTTCAGTTAACTTTCCTTTCAATCGCCTGTTAATTTGCGTTTCTCTACCCGACGATGGGAATATTCTCTAAATGAGGAAACGTTTTACTTCGAGTGTGGTGAAAAACAATTTACCTGTACATTGTTTTTTGGCAGACTACTTCGCTTAATTTGCAGTCGAGTGTTTGAAACTGATAGAATGTATGCGAATATGTACTGTAATGTTAAGATTGTTGGTATTATGGCAAAAAAACTTGTTAGCGCTGCTTTATTAGGCGCCAAACTGATAAAGATTTTCACTTCGTAAAATGACTTTATTTGCAGACTTCAAATGTGAATAATCGCTTAAGATGACGGCAGGTAGTTTTTCTTCATGGTCGCTGGATTCCTGTGAGTTAGTTTCGGTTCCGAATTCTAGTTCTAAATCTCCGAAGTCCTATTCTGGTTATTGCACCTGCATTACAGGATGCTGTGAGTAAGATAAGAGCAGCGTTTATACGTGAAGGAGAAGTACCAGGCTTAAAGTACATCCAAATTTGACAGTATGTCCATCGTAGATGCGGATCTGCACCACTGAATGTTAAATTGTAACACCAAGCAGACGACATGAACTTTATTACACACATTAGGGACATGATAGTACACAAATTACAGAGCTATACATGCGCCTTGAGGGTTTGAATTCAGTACGTTGTGAAGCGCCACGTGCTGCAATCAGAGCATCTAACTGTCGTTCTTTGAAATCAATGAAAGCCTGCACATGCTGCTGGGGAACACATTGCCACGCGATGTGCAGCCGGTCCATGTGGCACCGACAGATTGGACCAGGAAGAACAAGTTGTCGACCGATTTTATCCCAGACATGTCGGTCGAACATAGGCCGGGGAAGACTTGGTACCTGTCATTCTTCGAATAATGCTTACACTTTTTTTTTATTGTACTGAATGGTCTTTGGCTTTCGCCAATTTGACCAACTATCAGAGATACATTTGTTTACACAAAAATCCAAACACTTGTAATACAGTATTGATCATTGGTCATCATTATGATGCAGTTTTGCAATAAGAACATTTTAATTACTTCTTCTAGATTAAAAACTGTTTATAAATTTAAACAAAGGCACAATTATTATTTAATATTAGAGACAACATAGTCATTTATATTATATTACCAGGCCCCCCTTAGAAACATATTTAGCAGCAGTTACTTTCAGTCATTTACAAGATATTTGATACATACTACATCTTATACATTCATGCGCTGGCAAATTGTTTGCTATCGATCGTGGCAAGACCATTTATAGTACATTATTTCTCCCTATTACCAAAAAATTTGCGAGAAACATATATATATATATATATATATATAGCACTTATATCACATTATCAGAAATGAATAGGAGAATGACATTATTTAATATAATCCAAAGTATAATCATTTGTGTTATATTATGCATCTATCCTTAGTAATTGGTTTGTAGTAACAGCTATCAGGCATTTATAGTATTACTAGCATTTGCCCGCTGCTTCACGCGCGCGTGCCTTGGCAGGTGTAGAAATTATTTACCGATTTTATTCTCTTATCAGACATTAACGTGGAAAGGCTGTTAATGTATTCTGAATAGTTTCGTTTGTTTCGGTTAATACGTTAGGCCGGTTTCATACTGATGTAAAAGAGTTGTTTTATTCATATTTTAACGTGATGCAATTGATTCAATAGTAGAAAAGGTTCCTGAAAAATTAACAGTAGTAATTCGTGGTTGTAATTATTGTGCGAAGTATAAACATTTATTGTTTAGAAAGGCTTTCACGGTTCAAACGACATTCTTTCTTCTGTGCGCTTTCAGAAGCTATGGATTTAGCGTATAGAACCCGATTATAGGTCAATCACTTTTCTCGGTGCAGGTTACTTTCATTTGCTCTAGCTATTTCATCTCGTTCTCTTTGACGTTGCAGACGATGTTGTCGGTCTATTTCACTCTCATTTAGCCGATTTCGGCGACATCTTTTAGCTGCAGAAGTTGACCCCGACAGATTAGATCTCTTTCGCAAGGGCATATCATAAACTTTTATACTTACCCAACTCACAGCACTAACAATTAAAACGTTTTCACAGCTGTAATTATCACTATGCGTGAACTTTGGCTGCGAGTATATAGATGAGCATAAACTTGGTTACAATCAAACTGTAAATTTCCCAACTAGAATACAAAAAGATAGTAGTACCATTATTGATAACATTTTTGTAGAACACAATAAATTAGAAATAAATGGAACAATTCCAATGGAAAATGGTTTGTCAGACCATAATGCTCAAATAATTACTTTGGATATTGTGGGAAATGAAAATAACAAAAAGAAAGGATTTGTCAGAGTTAGGCCATTAAAGAACAATTCAATAAAAACATTAAATGATGAACTTCTCAATGAGGACTGGAGCACTGTTTATAAATTAAAAGGGGTAAATAATAAATTGAATTACTTTCACCAAAGGTTTTTGGAAATTTACGAAAGGTGTCTCCCTACAAAACTAGCTCCAGTTGGTCAAAAACGATTAAACAAAAATTGGGTTACAGTTGGTATCAAAACATCTTGCAGACATAAAAGGGAATTGTATGTAAAAGTTAGGAATACTGATAATATGCTTCTCAGACAACATTACAAAACTTACTGTAGAATTTTAACCAAAGTAGTAAAAGAAGCTAAACGTTTGGCCATAAACGATGAGATTAGTAGTTCAGATAATAAGATAAAAAGTGTTTGGAACATTATTAAAAGAGAAACAACTGTATCATCCCTTGAACATAAACCTATATCTATAAGCATTAATGATAAACTTGTAAATGACCCCTCGTATGTAGGAAGTGCTTTCAATAACTATTTCTTAACAGTTGCTGAAAAAATAAAAGGAAAATGTATTGGGAATATGGATGCTATAGCAATACTTAAATCCTTGTCACCAAAAGCAGCACCTATGTCTCTATTTCCCACCAGTAAAAATGAAATTGAAAAAATTATTAAATCCCTCAAAAATAAAAATTCATTTGGTTATGATGAGGTTTCAACCCATGTAATGAAACAATGTAACACCAGCATTAGTAGAGTTATTAGTCACATTTGTAATAGTTCTTTTGAAGAAAGTATCTTCCCTGACTCACTCAAGAAGTCAATAATCAAACCGCTTTATAAAAAGGGTGATACCTCAAAGATTGAGAATTACAGACCAATATCACTTCTACCAGCATTTTCAAAAATCTTTGAAAAAGCAATGTACAGAAGGGTGTATGCACATCTACAAAAGAATGACCTACTCAGTAAAGTACAGTTTGGTTTTAGACAAGGCGTTTCAACAGATTCTGCAATTTTTGCTTTTGTAAACAACATACTGGAATCAATGCATAAAAAACTAAATTCCCTAGGTATATTCTGTGATCTTGCTAAGGCTTTTGACTGTGTTGATCATGATATTCTACTAGGTAAATTAGATCATTATGGAGTTAGTGGTAAGCCAGGACTTTGGTTTAAATCATACCTGGAAAATAGAAAGCAATGTGTATCACTGAAAGATGCTAATACAGGAGATGTTATAAACTCAGAATGGGGTATAGTTAAATGTGTTGTGCCTCAGGGTTCAATTCTTGGCCCTCTGCTGTTCTTAATCTATATAAATGATCTTCCACATATACTAGGTGATAATGAACACATAGTGCTCTTTGCAGATGATACTAGCATATCGTTGAAAGATCCATCAGCACAAAACCTTGAAAACATAGCAAATGATGCCATAAAGAAAATTAATAGGTGGTTTAATGCCAACAAACTAATGCTTAATGTAGAAAAGACACAGTTACTTCAGTTTGTTACAAAAAATAAAACAAAGGACAGCTATAATGTGATATCAGAAGGGAAAACAATCAATGAAAGCAGTTTCACAAGATTCCTGGGTGTATATATAGATAACAAATTGAACTGGAAACAACATATTCAACAACTTCTTAAAAACTGAATTCTGCAACATTCTCACTGAGGGTAATATCTAGAATAGCTAATATAGAAACCAGAAAGTTAGTATATTTTGCATATTTTCATTCCCTGCTCACTTATGGCATCTCATTTTGGGGAAACTCGTCACAAGCACAAAGGGTATTTAAATTACAAAAGCGTGCTATAAGAACTATTTGTGGAGCAAACCCATGGACGTCGTGCAGAAATCTGTTTAAAAACCTGGGTGTTCTAACCATGCCAGCACAGTATGTATACTCTGTATTATCATTTGTAGTGGAAAATCCTGAACACTTCAATCTTAATGCTGACATACATAGCCATAATACTAGGAATAAATATAATATTCACAAGGATTACAAATCACTGTCAATTGTACAGAGAGGGTTAACATTTACTGGAGCTTCCTTATTCAATGTCTTACCAACAGAAATTAAATGTTACCTACAAAAACCCAACTACTTTAAATCCAAACTGAAAGAGTTTCTGCTTCAGAACCCATTTTACTCTGTGAAAGAATTTTCTTCTTGGAATTTGGTAACTAAGAATGACTGATAAAATAGTATATATGGTGTATGGAAGGGGAAGGTGACAAAGTTGTCCACAATTACTAAAATGATATATGGTTTTTCTTTCTGTTGAAACTTTTGACAATTTAAGTAATTATTGTGGTTACAAAATTCCACTCATATATAGTAACTAACATGGGATAGCATGAATTCAAAAAACTGCTGTGAAAAATTATCATACTAACAGGTTGTTAAGTAATTGACTGCTTATGAGTTGTTGGTAATATAATTGATATTGTTAATAAGTGTGTGTACTGTTCCACATAAATAGCAACTAACATGATATAATAGGCTATGTAGTCGCAAATCACAGTGAAACTTATCATGGTTACTGGTTGTAAGAAAATAACTGATTATTAGATGCTGGTAACAAGTGTATATACTGTTCCATATAATAAGTATTAATTAACTGGGGATTGTATTTGTAGATAACAGGAGATATTGGTTATACTAATGGGTTGTAGCTAACTTGTTGTCAATATATAATAACATTATCAATTATATAGTAATATTGACATTACAAATAAGTGTATGTACTGTTCCACATCCCCGAGATTATTCTCACATGGGATCAAAGTGAACATATCTATCTATCTATCTAATATCTGTGGTAGTAATACATAATATTATTTCTGAAAGCAATATTTAACTCAGCTAAAACATAATATTTTTAAATGCTGATATGGAGGATTCCACGTTAACCGTGGTACCGAAAATTTAAATGGATATATAACAGTTGTAACGTTAAGAAAGCTGATATTATAATCATTATGTGTAATTTTTTTGGCGATTTTATGTGTAAACTTTGTCTGGGATTATATAGCTAGGTATAAGCTTTGTTAAGGATGTATCTGTGGATATAATGAAAAATATTGTTTCCATGATACTTAACTAAAAAAGTTTATTTTTAAATGTGGATACCGAGGATTGCAACATAACCGCGGTGCCATAAATTTATGTTAATATAGCAGTAATCTACGACTTAGTCCTCTTGGAAGTGTGCTGAAATATAAAAATTCGTTACCAATAATCACAGCATCTCAATTTTTCAGATTTATTTATTTTTTGTTGTTTTTTATTTTTTGTTGTTTGGATATTGGTTTTATTTTATGTTGATACACCATCAATTATTCCTGCTTTAAAATAGAAATTTACGTGAATTGGAGCTACTCTTGATTTCAAATCGTCGTATCATTACTGTCATTATTTCAGTCAGATATAATTAATCAAAAAAATGTCGAGATGTGATCATGGTACAGTTTATGTAGTAACGTGCATGTAACTGAAACAATTATTTCTGAGTGGCAACATTATCGCAAGTTGCGAATCGCTTGAAATGCAACCTGACAGCTGATATGATGCTTTGTTATAGGCCTAAGAGACGATGCCTGCAGCTTTATAATCTACGCGGTGTAGCATTAGGATATGAAACATTTTTAATTTAAGTTTCTTTCAATATAGCCGTATTTTCTATGTAATTATTTCAGTCGCATGTAAGTACCTGGCGAAACAACAGCCTGGACCAGATGACAATTGACTCTTGTTTAGCATCAGGCATAACGGGTTTAGTTTTAAAATTTACGCGGTGTAGAATAGAATTTTAGGATGCCTAGTTATATTTGAAATAAAAATTCGTTACCAATAATCACAGCATCTCAATTTTTTCTGATTTATTTATTTTTTGCTGTTTGGATATTGGTTTTTGTTTTATGTTGATACACCATCAATTATTCCTGCTTTAAAATAGAAATTTACGTGAATTGGAGTTAATCTTGGTTTCAAATCGTCGTATTATTATTGTCATTATTTCAGTCAGATATAATTAATTCAAAAATGTCAAAATGGATCACGGTACAGTATATGTACTAATGTGCATGTAACTCAAGCAATTATTTCTGAGTGGCAAAATTATCGCAAGTTGTAAATCGATTGAAATGCAACCTGGACAGTGATGACAGCTGATATGCTTTGTTATAGGCCAAAGGGACGATGCTTTTAGCTTTATAATTTACGCGGTGTATCATTAGGATATTAAAAAAAATTTATTTGAGTTTCTTTCAATATATCCGTATTTTCTATGTAATTATTTGAGTCGCATGTACCTGAATTTTCGGATGCCTAGTTATATTTGCACGTTATATCCACGAGACATATTAATCGAATAAAGTACTTCCAAATATGTGCAATTCCGCACAAGTCATTATGAAAGAAGTATGTTTTATTACTTGCTGATATTTATAATAGCTGTTTTTCAGACATCGCTTTTCGAGAAAAAACTGAATTTCGTATTAAGTATTGGCTTATTGTGGCTGTAGTGTACAGCGTTCACGTAGCAGTTTTGTTCCAGAGACAAACTGTATAACAGTCTACCAGAGACAATACATGTCGTCTTCAATATTAGTAATATAACTTTTTAGTAATTCAACAGACCTGTTATTACGATTCAAGTAAATGCTGATTATACTTGATTCACGTATTCTTTTTATTTTGAAGTACTGCGGTCCAGAAAAATGAATCGCAGAAGTAAAAAAAAAAAAAAAAGGGAAATCCTAAATTTTGTCAGGTCTCTTAATGAAAGGAGTGACCGTCTGAATGTGTATAATTATCTGTGGTCTACAGTTTCACATTTCTGAAGTTTTTTACTGACTTGCTTCTTCCCATGGTACATATTAGTCGTTAGCTACTTCTGCAGATGTTGATCAGCAACATTAGCTTTAAAAATTTGGAAACACCATGCAAATTGATGCGGTAGTTTTTGCGTTATTAGAGATCAAGCCTCACTACAAACGCAGCTTGCTTACAGATTTATAATAGTATAGATTATCGTAAATACTATTATACATCCATCTTTTATAACAAGAGGGGAGGGAGAGGAGAGAACTTTATTTAGTATCTAACATCTTACTATTATTAAGAGAACATGTAGTAGTATAGATAGATCTACATTTTAACTTATTTCTTAACTCCATATCATATTTTTCTGTTGCATTTAGCAACATATTTGCATAACTGCTTAATTTTGTCGTCCGTTATTGTCGCAAGGAAATATCGTAGGTCCTCATAACTTGTAATTTTGGTGTCTGCATCATTCTGTAGTATTGTTTTCCTTTGTTGAGCATACTTGGGGCATTCCAAAATGAAGTGTAAAATATCTTCGTATACACCACAATGTTCGCATTCCGGTGATAGTGTCTGGCCTAAGAGAAACGTTTTAGAATTTAACAGGGTGTGTCCTGATATCAACCTGTTTATTATTGTTGCTTCTTTTTTATTCACTTTTATGTTGAACCATGGTTGCTTCGGAATGTTGTGTTGAATTGCATGGTACCAGGCACCTTTAGATCTGTATTTGGTCTCTCCTACCTCTTCCCACTCCGACTTCAGTAAATTTCTGATTTTACTTAGGAG
>CM061920.1:194100584-194206005 GCA_031002005.1 Vandiemenella viatica
TAATAAACCAACTACACTAATTTTCTATAATAATATTAACACCTTTTACTAACCTTAAATATGATAATCCAAAATAATCCAGTTCAGCACACAAGAGATTTCTAATATTTGGAATTTCACTGTTTTTACACACTTTTGAACAGAATAAAGTAGTTTTAATGAAGTAATGATGCAATTAAAATATAAATTCACTAGAATCTCGTAGTTTCTGACCACATAAATAACTTAAATCAATTTTTTAATACTTCGTCAGATGCACTTCACTTTTAACATTTTTTATCACAAAATCCTAGAGAACATTCGGAATAAAAAGTAGATTTCCGAAAAGACCCAAAAATCTAATATCACATATAATAATTTCGAGTAATTCCAGTCAATAGAACCGATTCTATGGAGATCTTAAAATTTAGTTTTCATTCCGACCATGAGGTCAGCTTAGAAATTAATTACATCCGTTCAAAAGTAGATACAGAGATGAGGTAACTTTCAGAACACGTAATTTAATTCAGAGAATCTCGTGGTAATTTTATATTTGTAATAAAAGTAATAGAAATAAAGTTATAAAATTAAAACTGAAATTGCACTTTTGTTACGTCGTAATTAAACTTTCCGTGCACCAATCTTAATAAAAGTTACACCAATAAACTCAGGAATTTTGGTAAAACACAGTGATAATAATATTATTTGCATAAATTGTAGTTATGTGAAAATGATGAAATAAAGAAGCCTCTAGAACAGCGATTCTCAAAGTGTGGTACGCGAACCCCTAGGGGTTCGCGAGTTGATCATAGGGGTTCGCGGCGAGATTTACGTAATGGTGGCAGACTGATTGTATCACGCGTGTGACATGCATCATTTAATACAATGCCTTCAAAGAAATATCGCTCCTTTCACTCGATGTGCCGAATAAGTATTAATAGATAACATGTAAATTTTTGAACGCCAAATATCTTTCAAGGTTCAAATTCTACATTATGCTATATATTTCCATTATTCGGCACCACTCACAATCGTGTTAGGTTTGCCCAGATACTCAAAAGTTATCCAGTTCAGAAACATTGAAAACTTCGTTGAGTCAAATTGTGTCTACGTCTACTGAAAGTTCAATTTCGAAAGAAAATACGCGGAAAACAAGTAAACCAGAAGAACACTTCATTCCATCGACAAAGAAAAGAAAATATGATGAAGATTATCTGAAAATTGGATTTGTGTGCAAAGAAGACACCCAGTACCCAGAGCCACAGTGTGTAATATGTTCAGAAGTTCTCGCAAATAGCTCGATGAAGCCATCATTGCTGCGAAGACATTTGGAGACAAAACATCAGCAGTACGTAAACAAATCTTTAGATTTTTTTGTTCGAAAAAAGAGGGAGTTGGAATCTTAAAAAAAAAAACTGTGACAAATACTGCAACTACCAACGCTGATTATTTACGTGCGTCTTTCCTAGTGGCATACAAAATTGCAAAGACCGGCAAGTCATACAATATTACTGAGGAATTAATTTTGCCAGCTGCTAAAGATATGGTCAGTTGCGTGCTAGGAGACAAATTAGCAAAATTGCTGGATAAAATACCACTTTCAAATGACACAATCGCAAGGCGCATTCACGACATGGCACTCAATGTTGAAAATCAACTAGCAGAACGACTGCAAAATACTTATTTTGCAATTCAAGTTGACGAATCAACAGATATTACTGGACTGCCGAATGTACTTAGTTTTGTTAGATATGTACACAGAAACATTTCTGAAGAAGATTTTCTGTTATGCAAAACTTGGAGACTACGACAAAAGGAGAAGATATTTTCAACGTCATCAATGATTTTTTTGAAGAACATGGCATAGACTGGAGAAGGTGTGTTGGTGTTTCGACTGATGGTGCCAAGGCCATGACAGGTAGGATATCTGGACTAATCACTAGAATTAAACATCTTGCTCCTGAAGCCAAAAGTATGCACTGTGCATTGCACAGAGTGACACTGGCGTGCAACAAAATGCCTGATTATTTAAAAACAGTATTGTCAGAGGTCGTAAAGATAATAAATTACACATAAAAGCACGTCCGCTCAACTCGAGACTTTTTGCATTATTATGTCGGGACATGGGCAGTGAACATGTTTCATTACTCTTACATTGTGAAGTGCGTTGGTTGTCAAGAGGCAGGATGTTAGCTAGGTTTTTTGAACTGCGTCATGAAGTCTATTTATTTGTGAGGACAGTGACTTCAACCTCAAGTTAAGATTTGAAGATGAAACGTGGCTTATAAGGGTGTCATATCTAGCTGATATTTTCTCTTCTCTCAACGAAACGAAAGCTTCTATGCAAGGCTCCACGTGTAACATATTCATTGTGCAGGATAAAATACAAGCCCTCAAAGAAAAATTGAATTTTGGAAAACTTGCATGATATCAGGTGTTATTGAATGTTTTCCTCTTCTGCATGAATTTGTTTCGACCAACACCTTATCACTGGATGCCGAAGTAAAAGCTGAAATTATTGTACATTTGTCTCAGCTCTCTGATGAACTGAAAAGGTATTTTCCAGATATCGGTAATGCTGAAGACTGGGTTCGAAATCCATTTATGGTCACAACCAAAAGCATAAATTCTGGTTTGAGCATTAAGCAAATGAATCATTGCTGGAAATGTCCACAGATCGTACTCTTCATGCTGATTTTAAAAAGAGATGTCTTTAATTGATTTTTGGGCAGCAAGACAGGAAGAATATCCGGAGCTCTCACGTAAAGCAGTTAATTTCCTTTTACCCTTCGTGACAAATTACTTATGTGAGAGTGGGTTTTCACACCTGGTTATATGATAAAAACGAAATACAGGAATCGAATGAATGTCGAATATGAAATGACTGAGATTGAGTAAAACTGTTCCTGATATTGACTCAACATGCGACAAAAAACAAGCTCATCTATCACATTAACTGACAACAATCTTCTGTATAAGTGTATTACTTTTATGAAAATAAAAATTCTTATTTTTTTTAAAGCTTTTTTTAAATTTTTTAGGGGGTTCGCCACTGTCTGGAAAATTTAAAAGGGGTTCGCGGAGCATAAAAGTTTGAGAACCGCTGCTCTAGAACAATAGTAATTCCCCAGGTAGGAAAATAGTTCGCTCTTACGCTCAGACTGTTAAAACTAAACACTTAAAGTTAATCACTAAATATCCATTATTTCACAATTAAAAAAGTATAAACACTGTCACACCTAAAGTTTCGGATAATTGTTTAGTTACTGAGATATTTCCGCTCTAAATCGTCTAGGTGTTAACATAAAGGTGTATTTTGGCTCTGACGTCAGCAAGGTTATAAATCACGGGTCTTGGAGGTGACGCCACTCTGTTCGGGTCTGGAAGCTGTACTGACATGACGTACTAGTTGCGTGTGCGTTAGTAAGGTTGGTAGTTCAGCATTTGTGTTGGTACCACCGGGTCAGCCATGATGGAACTTTGGCTTTTGGGGCGTGGCCTTTGTTTATCAACATGAACTTATAATTTTCATCAAGGGGTCGGTCGGTCTTCATTTCTCTCCACAATCTGCAAACTTTTGGAACGAGTGTTCGATATGCCTAATCAACTGTAAGAACGCTGTTTTGAACTTTTGATTTCATTTAAATAAATTTGGAGAAATTTTGGGAAAGTGAACTGTTTTATTTCAGTAGCTACTAAATTACCTTTTCAATATTTGGGGTCTTCAAATATTGTGGCGACCTGAAGTGTTCTAGTTGAATATCCAGGCAACATGGTCAAAGCAAATTAACATTTTCAGTAAGTTTACATCGAACAGTGAAGTGCTAGCAAGAGTTTAAGTTAAGGCACTTAGACGATACTCAACCCCGGTATCGGTCTATGTCCTTACATCCTGCAGCAGAGGAGATTATGAATACCATGTACATATATCTCCGGGAGATGTAAGGTTCTGAGTTTATCATTAATATTGGTATCTGGACATTGTCATATGCGCCCGTTATGTCCAAGAAAGAGCTGTTGTATAGCCTTTGTTCATGAAGGTTTTTTCTATGTCTAGTGTGAGAATGCTATGTACTTTTCCCCTTTCTGAAACGAATTGCGTGCTAGGTAGCATATGGTGGTGCTCTAACCACCATTCTAACCTCGTTTTAATAATACGTTCAAAAGTTTTGGCGACGCACGAGGATAGGGCGATATGAACTAGCACTGTTATTATTTTTCCCTGATTTGAGCACTGGTATGATGATTTGGGTCGACCAATCTTTCGGAAACTCACTTTTACACCATATGTTCGTGAATATTTTTAGTAAAATTTCTTTGGCCTTGAAGGGAAGGTGGTGTAACATTGGATAGGTGATATTGTCTATTCCTGGAGCGGTGTTTGTCGACGATTTAATAGCCGTTTCCAGTTCTCTCATTTCAAACTCTTTTACTAAGATATTGTGACTATTCCCTTCATTGAGGACTTTTGGTGGATTTAAGGGACCTGGCTGGACTGTTGGAGGAGCAACATTGTTGGTAAAATCTTCTAACCAATTTGTTAGGGATTTTTTCCTACCGATTTTTTTGAATCTGTTGATCATATTCCATACCGTACTTAAGGGAACTTTGTTGTTTAGATTGTTACAGTATTCCTTCCAACTTTCTCTTTTCTTCTTTTTCAGTAGTCTTTTGGTTTCGGCATCACACTTTTTGTACTTTATAAAATTTTCCCAAGTGGTTGATTGTAATTGGTTAGAGCTAATTTTCTTTTGCCATTGACCTTGAGCAATGTTCGTCCCACCAGGGCACCCTGGTTCTTTTTGACTTTTCTACGGGTTTACATCGAGGAAAGGATTTATCTGCTGCTTCGTTTATGATTTTTAGTAGTTCTTGGTACTGTTGGCTACTGAGTTGTAGGTACTACTCGATCTATATTTGCCTCTATGAACTGTTCGTATATGCCCCATTTTCTTTTGGTGGGCTGAGAAAATTGTGGATTAATACTCTGTTTAGTTGAAATAATGATGGGGTAGTGGTCCGAGCCCCAAGGCTGTTGTAGGTTATGCCATGTGAATTCCGTCGCGAGAGAAAGAGCAAAGGGTTATGTCAATGGCTGATTTTCGGTAACCCGGTTTTTGAATTAAGGTAGGGGAGCCGTCGTTAAGGACGAACATATGGAATTCGTCTATTATTTCTACTATTGATTCTCCGAATGTATCGTTAATTTCGCATCCCCAGCTTGTATGGTGAGCGTTAAAGTCTCCACATATAAGATATGGCTCCTCCATTTGTTGAATTAGCGCTCGCCACTCCCCGATTCCAATTTTTGTTTTGGGGGGCAATAGACTGATGCAATGGTTACTTTCCTATTTTGGGTTTTTATTCTGACCGCGATTGCTTGAAAGGATACAATACGCGTGTGATCGATATTTATGGCTGTGAAGGGGATCCTAGTTTGTATAAGTATGGCAACTCCGCCTTTTCCGTCATTTCTGTCATTTCGTAATATATGGTAGCCTTGGAGATGGATGGAAATCTCGGGTTTGAGCCAGGTTTCTGCAATTGTGGCTATAGCTATGTCGTTGCAGTTTAATTCCCGTTGGATAGATTCTCGGTTTGCACGGATTGATCTAGCGTTCCATTGTAATATTTTAAATTCGGCCGTCTTGTTGGAGTATATTATTAACCTTTCTAGTACTATAGATGGATTGATCGAATTCTCTGATGAGCACCTGGCTTCGTTGATCACGAACATTATGAGATTAAATATTTTTTCTACTAAAATACCATTGTTGGGGGTGGCATCTCAATGGGAGGATAATGATATAAGGCTGTTGGGCTGTAATGGGCTGTATATTATTTACATTAACAGTATCTGCCCCAGGATAGTTTGTAGTTTGCGAGGTTCCCGCCTGATTTGTTGGCGCTGGGGGTACCCGAGGGGTTGATATGATCGGGGATATGGGGCCATTATATGTGTATAAGAGATTTCTTAAATTCGGGTCTGGGTTTCCTTTGGTGAATTTTGTTCTTGAAGGACTTGGGACCTTTTGACCATATCGATTTGGAGAGAAGTTATTTTGTTGGGAGTAGATGGGTGGCTCAGATTGAGTAGCTTCAGCTGACTTTGTTTGGGGATTATTGTTCTTAGGGGGTTCAGCGGTGATTTGTGCATAACTTTGGGCCATTTTTCCTGATTGATTGGGGTAGGAGGAATATATTCTATTTACTTTATCTGCCCGTCGTTTCTGGTGTTCTGGGCAGTTTTTGTCTGTGGAGAGATGACTCCCTCCACAGAATAGGCAACATGGATTTTCTTGGGAGGGGCATTGGTTGAGGTCGTGGGGACCTGAACATTTGCTGCACTTTTGTTTGCTGCGGCATTGGGCTCTGACATGATTGAACCGTAAACATTGATAACACTGAATCAGAGGGGGACGTAGGGTTCGACTTTACATCGCATACCGTACAAATATACGTATTCGGGAGCACTTGAGATTTGAAAGAAAGTAGGCAGACTGGTAATTCTCTAGAAATTTTCTCCCCGTTGATTAGGAGTTTTTAGAAAACCGTTTAACATTTAACACTTGAAACTTAGCTTCGATAGCTTCATATTTCCTTTATACTTAAACTGGTGTCCACGTTTCTGATCACACCTTGTCTTATTGTCAAAGTTTGGAATGTATGCCTCTAAACCGATTTCTTTAAAAGATTCTAGCGTAACAAGTTGATTTGCTGCTTCACCAGTTTTGCACTCTACTTTAACTCTGTTGAGACCTGCGTACGTGATATTTACTATTTGATGTTTTAGATGATTATGCTTCTGGAATAGAAACTTCCCAAAAGACATAGGGTGCCACTTGCCTACGTTCCTGTCCACACTTTCTACCACTACTAAGTAAGGACCATTATCCGTAGTACAAAATCTGTTGTTCCTACTGTTGTTGTTCCTAACATGCATAGGGTTAACACGGTCACTCGCCGATTGCTGTGCACTGTGAAGCGCTTGCTGCTCACCTGTTGGTACCGGAGCTGATTCTGGTAGCTGGTTTTCTGTAGAAGTCTCCATTCTGATGAGTTCGGAATCGTCTTGCACACTGCGTCCCTCTTGTCTCGCCTTCTTGTTTGAGGACGTGTCGAATTCCGCGGATGTATCTGGTGCTGGCGGCGTGCGTGGGCGATTCTTGGCTGCTTGCTGACGCTGCATGACCTGTTGCTCTTTCATTGATGAGGTCGGTGGTAGTGGAGGGAAATGATCCTGGTACTGTAGTATGGGCGGCTGGTCTGTTGGAATGGCCGGCTCGCCTGTTGAACTGTAGTTGTTGATGGGTAATGGCAGCTTCACTGGCGTAAACTGTTTGAAGCGCTGATCCTATAGTTTGGCCCGTGTCGTAGAATGGAGGCCCTTCCATTGCTTTGGCTTGACTTTTATCCAAACGAGAGAGCTTGTTTCTCGCTTGGTAATAGCTGATGTAGACTGCACGTGCGGTATACCGGTGTTAACCGGAGCGCGTTACACGTAGTTGAGGAAAATGGAGTTCACGAAGACTCGCTGTGAACTGAACTATGCTCTACGCTTGAGGAAAACCGATGTGTCTTCCTCGACTGCTCGAGTGGAACTGGGCACTATTCGAATCGTCGTGGGAGAAAAGGATTAGATTAAGTTTGCTGATAAGGTTCCACGTGACCATATGCCAGCTCGCTTCCTCGGGTTCACCCGGGGTAGTGAAACATGAAAACAACCATTCGAATAATGTCTCCGGAGAAACTTGGAAGTTGCTCAAACCACAGGAACCACCATAGCAGTCTACCATGTAGTAACGGAAATTCAAGTAATAGTTAAATCCTAATATGGTATCTCGCCGAAGTGATATTAGCGGGACAAACAGTGTTTCCGTTGTTATTTACTTCGTGCTCCATTCACCAAAAAATGTTAGTTTTATTGAACTTACTGTTCTTCCGCACGTAGTTTTTGGGTTCATCCAAAGCCTAAAGAGTCCGCCCTCATCCCAATAATAAGTTCAACGAGCCATCCATACATAAATAGTCCTCATAGACGAAGTTGCGCGCAATAACAAGTTCCATATAATTTGTCGTGTTCTATCATACTCTTAACTTATTTTTGGTCAGTTTGGTTTCCGTAATGGGAATTTGAGCAGGATAGTCATCATTCTACAACGGCAAGAGAATTCTATTGTTAATATAACTTCTTAAATCAAGTCATGACTGTCGGAATATTGAAAGGAAAAAATGTATGCAAAGACTCTCTTGCGTAGTGACCATGGAAAGTCAGGGTTCAAGTAATTTGTGTTCGTTAATTCGGCATCAAAAGTATCATCATGAAGTAACAATGTTTGGAATATTGCTGTGAACTTTGGTAAAAAAGATTCCCAGATCAAGAAGAGAAACAACATTACGGTATTATAATAGCACTGTTGATACCACTAAAATATGAAGGTATGTGGCCCCGATGGGACTATTATAATATGCAGGCTCTGCGTGTGCATTCAAACTATTACATCCAAACAATTAATGCTGGAAATGATATAAAACACCGAGCAGCTAGAAAATGACACAGGTTATATCCGTCTTTAAAAGGGGACAGAGAAATAAAAGCAAAAATTTTAGAGACATTATTCTAACGAATGGTGTGTATAAAATGTTTCCTAAAATAATAAATGCCAGAGAGAAAATAATAGTAGAAGTTAAAATACAAAAAGACGTTGTTATAAAGACAAAATCTCTAGCATTAAGAGAATTCTAAAAAAATATATAAAATAAACGCGAAGTCATATTGCTTTTATTGACTCAAAAAATTGAAATTGTGAACAGATGTAAAATGTGAGATATAATGACAAAAACGATTATCCTGGACACTTAATGAAAACAGTTAAAAGCTTATATAAGTATACAAAACTAATAATCAAAATTGGCACAAAGAAAACTGAAGAAATTCTGGTAAACAAAGGTCTTAAACATGGCTGCAGTTTGTCTCGAACTCTATTTAACCTGTACGTTGATGACATTAAAAACTACAAACATACAGTCAGTCTTGGAATACAGTTGAAGAAAAATAACTATTTAAATGTTCTATTTTATTCAAATGATGTAGCAATAAAACAAGATATTGAAAAAGAAATAACAAAGAGAATACTAATCAGCACGGAAATAATATAAGCTATATACATCTAAAAAAAAATATGGCTCATTACACAAGCACTCCTATTGCTCCAAAATTTTAATTTACGGCACATTGATAGAAAACTGAGTTGGCTGTGAAGTCAGTTAAAACGTAGATAAAGACAAAGAAAAAACGGCTAACAAATTCCTATAATTGTATTGGACAAAAAACAGAACACTTCAAAATAAAATAAGAAATGATATTTTATAGGATGATGGCTGTCCCGGCCTTGGCGAATGGAACTAAATCTTGAATAAGATGTTGTTGTTAATGCTTTAGGGCGCGTCGACATCGGAGTCATTAGAGCCTAATACAAGAGATGTGACGTATCTGTATATATATAGAATGTAAAAGTCTTTGTAAAAGTTATATGCACTATTATTATATTAGAGTGGTTTCACATATGGACTAATTTGTTTAGAATATTGGTGCGTTAATATTGTCTGTGCTAGTCTCACGCGGCACGCAGCAGAGGGGGGCGGGGGCAGGTCACAAAAAATAACAGAGGGGTGTTGTAACAGCTGTGGAGGCAACACCCGGGGTGTGGAGGTCGGTTGGATACGATGGTGGTCGAGACAATGTTAAGAGTGTGTTATAATGCTGTATTTAACAATTTAATATGTTTTCACTGAATAAATGTCTTTTAAAGTGTAAATTAATGTTCTTCAATCATTCGTGGCCGAACTACTGATTTCGTTTGGCCCAAAATGTGAAGAACAGCAATCAACAACAACCACCGAACCCCTAACAGAGATAACAAATGTAATGCTGCGGAAATGAGATGTCATAGGAAGCTCGAGAGCTGTACAAGACCACGTAAGAAATTCGTTTGAGTAATATAAATGAAAGAATAGAGGTACACAGATAATATTGATGTAGCCTATTGAGAGAATGGATGAAGAAACGATCTCACGTTTGGGATGTAGAGCAAACCTGAGGGATGTAGAGACGTTGGTAGACCGAGGAAGACATGATGTGGAAGTACTAAATGGAGAGGAAACAGCCATTAATGCCTAATACTTGAATTGAAAAGGAAATACAAATATACCAAATTCAGAGATCAACAGAATTATTGTTACCGCGAATTTAATGCCTTGTAGTTACAAAGGAAGGTAAGAAACTAGTTACGTCTAGTATTCGATTTTCTGAGTATATGTGATGCTGTCTTTTTTCTTAGAGTGCGGGAAGTTTCGTAACCGAAAACCTCCACCACCCCAACAACTCCTGCGAAAGTGTGTTTGCTGAGGTTGTTTTGTCCGCCAGCGCAGTATACAATCACCGAGTAAATCGAACACCCGAGCTAATGCTCCCAGCTCAGTGTGTGTAGTAAACAAGGGGTCACCGCTCTTCCTTTCGCCGGAGGTAGATGATACAACCACTTGTGCAGCAACGTGAATTGGGAAGTCGAAACTGCTGTGATTTGTTTCTAAAAAAACTCAAGAGCAGTAATGGATCTGTAAATCTGAAAATCAGCTTCATTAATTTAAAAAAAAAAAAATACAAAAAGAAATATCGTTTATAGAAGACTCTTAACAAATTACGTCGATCTCAACGGCATGTAATGATTTTACGTGTTATGTTCAATATTATTACAACGATTAGTTTTGGAGGTTAGAATTCTGAGATAAGACTTGTTTGTTTGCTTTGTGGTTTGTTGAAGTTCACTACCTAACTACATATTCTGCCTTCTGCATTAAGATCAGCTCGGAAATAATGACTATGACGATTATAACATATTACAATTAATGTGATTATGGTATTTAAAACCGAGCGAGGTGGTGAAACGGATAGAGTTCTGGCCTCGCATTCGGGAGGACGGCGGTTCGAATCCCCTCCGGGCATCCAGATTTGGGTTTTCCGTGGTTTCCCAAATCACTCCAGGCAAATGCCGGGATGCTTCCTTAAAAAGGTCATGGCCGGATTCCTTCCCATTCCTTGCCCCCATCTTTCCCGTCTCTAAAGACCTCGCTGTTGAGAGACATAAAACAGTTTAAAAAAAAAGGTATTTAAAGGAAGAGCATCCATGTATTACAACATTTTTACAAATTGGTAAGAATATCACAAACCATTAATAAATATTAGAAACATGAAGTATCCTGCAATAACGATTTAGTACTCGAGTACCAAATAATAATGATGTTTTTCATCCGGTCAAAACTTACTTGGACCTAATGTCCTAATCTTTACGCGATTTATGACGATCTCTTTCAGTCCTTATAAATCTGTTTCGAAAAAAAATAAAAAAAATAAAAATTATTGTTGCCACCAATACACATCAGTCAAAACCATATGATGTGTAATATGATGTCTAATTCATAAATATTAGTTTTAATTCTTTCATTTGCAAATATGGAATCGAATAAATGAAGGGAGACCAACCCAAGGTGATATTACCTTCTCACACTCACTTACAGTTGCAAGTACATACTGACATACATGTCGAAGAAAGTTAGTGTTTCTTTAAACAAACTGACTACAGTTGTCTACGAGACAGAATCAATTAAAGCAACACCTAAAACTTATTTTTTTTCAAACACACTAAAACTTGCATCGTTTTCGAAATTTACTTCAGCTGTTCGGCAAGGAGAAAATAAGAATGTTGCAGTAGTTGTTACGAATTTACTATCTCACAGCTAGATTAATCAAACCCAGCATGTTTCTAAATTGCTAATTTTTTCATGTAAATGAGTTAGTGAAAACTGCCTTTAGTTTAGCGATATTTAAGGGTCGGTTATTTACTTTGCAGTGAAATGAATAAAAAGAAATAAATTTAACTTCTCCATGATCAAGATAATCGTGCAATGTTTTTTGAGTTTCTTTATACTGGTTAAAGTTATAACATTTTTTTCTGACTCTTGCCTACATATTTCCCCCTTCACACAAGCAGATTATTTTAATTCAGCACGTTATCACGTATTTGTCAAGAATTCTTATTTGTCAGTGTGAGAATATATTCAATATTAAATTAATAACTCTTTCATAGGATTTAAGCCTATTTCTTTAATCAATAAAAATAAGCTTCTTCGAGCGCCAACATAAAGCGAAACGGAATTATTTCAAACTCCTTCTGTAATCCTGTGTTAGGAGAAGTTAGATCTGCCTATCATATGCGACACAAAAGCACATCGCTGAATTAACATTCCAATCAACCAGAATCTGTGCCGAATCACTAAAAAAAAACAATAGTAAAAAAATACACCACTATACTTCTTACATAGCTTCGAAGGACATAATGACTCTTTTTTGTGGGTAATGACAGCTCTCTCGGCTATATGAACACAATGTAATATAGATTTAAAATCTGCTATAGTTTATGTGCTTTACAACGACAAAGAGATAACTACACTATTTTTTTTTATTTTTAAATTCAATGCCACTCGGCTACTTACTCCACACAGCCAGCTCAATGTGACTATCATGGCTCTTCCGGTGAATCTGTTTCTGCAGGACATTGTTGCTACTAAGTATGGACACATGCACACCGTATGACGGACACGAAATTCACAAAAACAACATTTAAACATCCATGCACTCGGCCGAACTCGAACCGGCGACCAGAGACCCGCGGAGCCAGTACAATAGCCCCTGCAGTATCGAGGCAGGTTGTAATAAATTAAAGAACTCCTTCCAAGAAGTTGGATTCTGCGCTACTACTTGATCTGATTTTGGACTGTCTTCATTTTTCTGTCGGCAATATTCTGTGTTAAAGCATCACGATCGTTCCATCGGAATCGCTTGCTAGATAGGAATCATAACTGCCGCATCGATGGCTTGTGGCCAGTTCCGTTTGTGCCGTTTCACGATTGTACCGGAAATTCAGGTCAGTTGGGACATTCTGGAAATGCTTCCGGGAGCAAACAGAGCGGTAGATCTACAGCAGGCTGTTTACGCTGCTGGGACATTGGCTGTGAAGGTCTTGTTGGTGGATGGGCTTTGCTTGGCCTAACAGTCCCGCCAGCGGCAGCGCAGAACTCGGTCGGCTTATAACCCCGCAACACACAACGAGACTCGACAAATCCGCTACGTATTTTGTGCAACTCGGGAGAAAAAATTCTCTTTGTTGGATACTGTATTTTGAATTATCTTCCATGTTGACTTCAGAATTTGTAAGGCTTCAATACCATGAGTAGTTGGGGGAAAAAAAGATAAAAAATGTTGAAGAATTTTTCTCGTAGCGGATAATAGCTGACCACAATAAATAATAAATAAAATGAACACTGAAAGTGAATAACATAAGCAATCCATGAGACTGAAACTGCCTAAACTAAAATAAAATTGCGGTGCAAACAAGTTTGCAAAACTGGTAATAGGAGCTATAAAAATTCTCCAAATTTTTCTTTTCACTAAATCTGTGCAATTTTAGCACATTTCTGTGTCAGTAATTTATATGAAATGTTAATGTTAATTATTCTTAACAATGTAAATAATGAATGTTTCAGAATAGAAGTTGGCATTTTTCTTAAATATGCTTGTTGTCCGAAGCTTCTGCGCAACCACCTAGAGGCTTAGCATTTAAATTAATATGTATTGCATACTACATAGATGTATCAGAAATTGTTGACTAAAAGTTGCCTAAAAACTTTATTTTCTGCTATTTGTATCTTCCTTGTTTTTGATTTCAGCTAACGCTGAACTTCATGCATTCTGTTCTATTCGTTGACCTCAATGATTCTTCATTTTTCACTCAGTTATTTCCATTTGTCTTCTCTGCACAGTATTTTCTTAGTTTCTATGCTTCGTTTGTTTATTAATAACAGATTATCAATATAAAATTTTCCTGATTTCCACTTTTTACCCAAAGGTCAGACTTCGTTGCATTTACAACTGTGTCTGCAAAAGAGCTAGCAAATGTGTCAGTTGTTTTGGGACCGGTCGATAAGAAGTTCCTTGTTAAACAACGTCATCACTCAACCTCTTACCTTTCCTATTAAATAATTTTCTAAACATGTTTAAACATACATCTCATCAATCTAAATGCATCTTTGATTGCGTATTCGTTTTCCAAAAGGAATTTCTCTTTCGTGTTTGATGCATTGTTTGAAAGTGCATCTGATGAATGATCATCCTTAAAGAATTAAATATAAAATTAAGGGTGAACAGTCTCTTTTACCTGTTGTAATCGTCGCAACATTTTCTCCTGTGGTACAGTGCTGAAAAAAAGGCATTCACATGAAACAGGGTGTGAGCCTGATCAACGCACTTTATATCACCATTTATCAACGTAAGTTTAACAACGTAAGCACGCTGAAGATAAATCATCGTATCTACAGGATACTGATTTTTCTAGGAGTCATAGACACTATAGGGCACTAAGCTTTTTACGCCACACGTCAACTGGTTCGATGGCAGTGGTGGAAGAAAATTTCTTCATTGTCTGTTTTACCCACAGGATAGAATTCCTAATCACCAGGTTATGTATCTAAGGCCTGGGTACATTCCTACACTTCCCGGTAAACTGGCAGGATGCCTGTTATCTTTCAGAATAGTAGTTCCCAATGGATCGGAACTGTTTCACTCTATTTCATTAAATCATACTCATCCACGAACCGAATATTACGCTGCATAAATAACAATAATCTTGATTACCTGTCTCGTAGGGGATTGACTGATAGTTAAAAGAAAGTACAGAGAAGAGCAGCTCGATTCGCGACTCCTGGCCACAGTCCTTAAGAAAGCGTCCCAGAATTGATACATAGATTGGGCTAGTATTGTCTGGGAGACAAACGTCGTATGTTTTCGTTTTAATTTATTGGCAAACATGCCGACAATATCTTTCATTTACGTAATGCCCAACGAAACACTTCATCCTCCAATCTATTTGGTTCGCAATTAAAGGGGAGATAAGATTAGAGGAATCTGGTGTCGAACAATTATTTGCGATCGCAATGTACAGAGTCAACTTGTTGCAAAACATCCTCTGTCACAGTTTTTTGAACTGCAGAGTATAGATATACTCGTAGATTCTATACCTTTACAATAACGATGGGCAGACTAACAAAGGAACTCGCTATTTCCTCCGCATCGATTACTGACTTAGCACTACTTCAATTGGAGCCTGGTTCCGCCCCACGGAGCAACATCAGTGATAGAGGTCAACGATTTAAAACATTGGAACAAAATGTAAATAGCGCCACTATAGAGAATTGGTCCCAAATTATCAGTAAGATAGGATAAAATTCTAAATCAAATTCCCCAAATGAAGAGAGGAACAATCTAAATAAAAAGATAACTGAAAAAAAAAACATACTGCGTGAGAGAGAAATAAAGAAATCTGCATAACCAGAGAAAGAAATCGTTACAGATTGAGTAAATGATTCATACTGGAAGAACATGAACAACGAGAATAAGATGTTATTAACATAGCGCGTACGTGTATAGAATAATTAAAGAAACTATATGACAGGAATAACTCGGACTGGAGAAAAGGTAAAATGAAATAAAATAGAAGACATAGCTCAATTTTAATCACATTGTTCTAAACTGAAAGAAGGAAGCGACAGCAGCTGAGATTACCATAGTACTGATAAAGTATGTAACAGAAGAGGGATTAACTGATACCAAAACTATTAATGGACAGGAGAAACATTAAAATTAAAAAAAAACATACACACACACACACACACACCACTTATACTTCCACACAATTAAAATCTTACTTGATCGTATATATGACATCATAAGCTTCAGTGCAATATAAAAATGAATATAAATCAGGATTATTGTATGTGCAACAGATTAAGGTGAAGAAAAGGTGAACTATCAAAGAACCTGTTTTATAATTAATATTATGATGAATCAAGAAAAATCACAATAAACTTGTACCGATTTTAGATTTCTAAATACCCTTTGATAACGTAGAGAGTACAAGACGTTTAAAATTTGAAGGAAATTATTATTTAATACAATGGAGCTTATGCTACTGACCTATTTCATACCAAATATCTATTGTTCATGCTTTTACTTTTGAAATTCTATTTGGGGCATGTTTTTAGAATATTTTTCGATTACTTATCCCACTTTCTAACTCCCTATCCTTCAAACGAAAACTTCATCAATATCATAACTTGAAATGAAATGATAAGTTATGGTCAAAGAGAGTGAATCGAAGCCGTAGTATATCACATCCAAAATTCAAGTTGAAGGAAGCAGTCAAGAAGAGAAAAGAAGAATGCTGCGACTGTTTCAATTACAGTGTGATGGAACCACCTAGACCTTATATAGTGATCGTAGCCCAGTTTCATTTGCATCCTAATGATAAAATCAGAACAGGTGATCTAATATACATATGTATCATTTACCGGCTTGTATGCACATTTAATGGATTTTGCTTTATTTTAAATTTAATATCGTCGATACTTTCATGCGAGAACGCAAAATGGAAATAAATGTAAAGGGCTCGCTTCCTCCTCTGGCCACTGTATCCGACGCAGCTTCAGGCGATAGATAATAACGTAATTTTCAAGCTCCAAAGAAAAGTTTACAACCCATGAGTTTACACAAAAATTCTGCATTTTGTTTTATTTTTTACAACTAAAAGCACCGTTAACCTTTAGACCCTTATCCGTAGTGCTAAATCACATACAAGTGACGGTACTTCACTTCCTTTTTCCGATTCCTAATATTTACCAAAACAAGCTCTAATAATGACAGTTAAATCAATCTTTATTCCTCATGCAGCGACGTTGTCGTACTATGTGCACTTTATTGAAAATAATTATTTTTAGCACTGCAAATAGGATATTTTATTCAATAACTTATTGAAAGAAACAGTTAACTATAACGTTATATTCAGAAAAACAATATCTTTTATTTTCCTTATACAAAAATATTGTGTTGATAACGCCCAAATCAACAGCAACGAGATTCAATATCATGTAGCCCCTATCATGTTTTATCCATAATAATAACTGAACGAAATCACATCGCATTTCTGAGAACAAGCATAATAACAAATATTGAAGCAGCATTAATAATTAGTGAAAAGGTTGAAGTCAATAATTTATGAGCGGTTTGAGGGACAGCTGGCTAAAAATATAAAATTTCTTCTATGATTATTGTTTTTTATTATTATTTACGAAGACTTCAGAAATACCATTAAGTAATATCACTGAATATTATACAAGAAAAGAGCCTTGAAAATGGAGATAAGTGTTTAGACTTTTAAGCAGATGATTTTAGGATATTTTACATAGATACACATGCCTGTACTAATTATTATCCTGCAGAAAAGTATTGATATTTACCACAGCAAAAGGTTGTTACGAAATGGTAACTACAGAGAAAAATATACTTGAGAACAGACAGAAATGGGAGTAAAGGAAACTAATAAACCCTTCTTTGGACGGTAGGCAATGTTTCATTTGTTTCCTAATTTTCAAGGGAACGTGAGTAAATGACATTTACTTTTGTTTTCCTTTTTCGTCGTTTTTTCGCAGAAAAGAAAATCTTGAATTAATTTTGCCATTAGTTTTCAAGAGATACTACGCTTACCTCCGTTGATTCTGACATTCTCAACAAGTGTTCCGTATCAAATGCATTTCTCCACAGAACCAGCTTCTCAGTTATAAACACAACGTGCGAAATATACTTCCCAGGAAAACTGAAGAAACAAAGAGAAAAGAATTAACAGTTAAAACTTCTGTCTTCTTGATGATACCATCTTCTACGAATCAAATATTTACATATCTAATTAGCTTTTCATAATTATTTCATGAGCTGCTTTAAACACTAGCTATATTAATGACTGGATATTGTGGGCCATTTCCTCAATTGCAAGTTAATCAATTTTTTATAAAGGTGAATAACACGCCAATGCAATTGAATTTTGTTTTATTTTGGTGTCGTACGCGTTTCGCTCTATATCAAGAGCATCATCAGCGACATCTGTTAGATATTTATTCATTTTTTTTAGTTACATTTGATTTACAAAACAATATAAAGTTGAGGTGAAATTAAATCTACTTACATGTTACTTTTTTACTTTTTTCTCATGATCAGGGTTGGCTTCTGTGTGTATGTTTTGTAGAATTTGCTGAAGGTATGAAGCACTACACCGCACTGACCAAATTTCACATTGATACTATTGTTTACCGTTTTCAAAACATGAGAAAGTAAACACCACGCCATGTTTTTCACAGGTCCATAGAGTGTGTGTTTGTTTATGTTTCAGGTTTCATTGTGTTTAGAGGTCCTTGGTTTTTACA
The DNA here is from genome assembly GCA_031002005.1 of Vandiemenella viatica. Classification (NCBI taxonomy): domain Eukaryota; kingdom Metazoa; phylum Arthropoda; class Insecta; order Orthoptera; family Morabidae; genus Vandiemenella; species Vandiemenella viatica. The sequence goes on from CM061920.1 coordinate 194,118,930, forward strand.
GTCTGCTTTGTGTTATCTTTGTTGGTAGGCGGGGATTTGAAATGGTTGTCTTTTTGTGGATATTTATTTCTTTTTTAATGTGGCATATAGTGTCTGATTAGTTAAGTTTGTATAATCATTTATGATCTGCTTATCTTTGTTGGTAGGCGGGGATTTGAAATGGTTGTCTTTTTGTGGATATTTATTTCTTTTTTAATGTGGCATATAGTGTCTGATTAGTTAAGTTTGTATAATCATTTATGATTATACAAACTTAACTAATCAGACACTATATGCCACATTAAAAAAGAAATAAATATCCACAAAAAGACAACCATTTCAAATCCCCGCCTACCAACAAAGATAACACAAAGCAGACTGTAAAAACCAAGGACCTCTAAACACAATGAAACCTGAAACATAAACAAACACACACTCTATGGACCTGTGAAAAACATGGCGTGGTGTTTACTTTCTCATGTTTTGAAAACGGTAAACAATAGTATCAATGTGAAATTTGGTCAGTGCAGTGTAGTGCTTCATACCTTCAGCAAATTCTACAAAACATACACACAGAAGCCAACCCTGATCATGAGAAAAAAGTAAAAAAGTAACATGTAAGTAGATTTAATTTCACCTCAACTTTATATTGTTTTGTAAATCAAATGTAACTAAAAAAAATGAATAAATATCTAACAGATGTCGCTGATGATGCTCTTGATATAGAGCGAAACGCGTACGACACCAAAATAAAACAAAATTCAATTGCATTGGCGTGTTATTCACCTTTATAAAAAATTGACTAGCTATATTTGTTATTATTCATTCCTAGTGTGGTGGGTGAGCGGTAGATCTTTGGCCTCGCATTCAGGAGGACGCGGGTTCGAAACCCCATCCAGCCATCCAGATCTGGGTTTTTCATGGTTTTCCCGAATCACTCCAGGTGAATGTCGGAATTGTTCCTTCAAAAGGCAATGGCAGAATTGCTTCTCGTTCCTCACCCCCTGTCCTTTTTCCCTTCTATTACCCTCGACGTCAACGAAGCGTAAAGCAATACGAAAAAGGGTTGTTATTCATTACTTCTAAGAATTTTTCATACTCATCAAGGAAACATTAACACAATACGTAACGTAAATGTCGCTGGTAAGCTAATAGCTTAGCGTGAAGATAACATTCGAAAACTAAAGTGCCTGCACACACAAATGCAGCATGTAAATTGCAAAGGTACACGCTTGGGTATACCGAAATTATAGTACATTCAACATCCACCGGAGCAGGTGTCAATATTAAAACTGTTTTGTGTTACTTTTTACTGCGTAACTCACGTATCACCCAGGGGCAAATACAGAAAATGAATGGGGTGTATTAAAGTATTCCAGCACAACCACGTTTCCATATACCGCTAAAATATGGACATTACACGAATCGAATGGCTCTTCTCAGCACGCCGTTTCATTTTCCCGTCCACTTTTTTTTTCTATCCTACCATAACTAAAAAATATTAAAATTTATCAAAGGAATTTAAGGTGACAGACTAAACAAAAGTAATTTATTTCGCAGAATAATAAATTACTTTTGAGCATGCGGATATGAAATGCATTAAATTGAATGAATAGCTATGTCTGTATTTACTATTCCGTTTGAGCGGCAAATTTCTGTTTTACCGCAGAAGAATTGCGGTTTAATGAATCGGAGCGGCAACAAAGGGGGTTTTGAACAGAAAAACAAGCCCATCTGTTGTCGCGCACTGTCTGAACGTGACCAGCATGCTACTCCGAAGCCTGTTAGCTGCACCAGTGCCCAAAATGGGATTTCGTCGATATCTTCTAGCGCCTGTGAAACAAGAGCCGCTCATTCTGTCTGCTACAAGCGAATTAACGAGCCGTCTCATCTGCATAATTGTGAAGACAGTGATAGGTGCTGCATAGAAATGAGACTGGGATGAATTCGTTTCTGTGGCGCCAGGAATTCACAGCCACTCTCACTCCTACGCTCTCCGATCCCATAACCCAATCTCATTCCCAATCCTACTCACGCCAATCACTCCTCTACACTCCCTGCTTGTTGAAGGGCACCTTCTTAGTGAATAAAACAGATGTTGATCCTAACGAGATTGTTGCAAGCCGGGTGAGCTTCGTTTTGCCGAGTGCATCTCTGCAGTAGGCAGCAATATTTGCTGGTTTCATGACTTGCATTGACACAAACCGATGTAATGCATTTAAACAATAAAGTCCTTCTCAATTTTCTAGGTAACGAAAGCGGGGCAGTATTGTTTCTCTATATGTTTTGCAGATAGTATGAGGAGGAGACTAATATTAAGAAAAGCACGATTTCAAAAAAAAAAATTAGCACTTGCGAACAGTTTAGCCTTTCTGACATAAGGAAGGTAAAAGTAACGTAAAACTGGATCCGGCCGTTGTTCTTTACTGCTACCAGAAATGTTTATAAATCGAATTTTATAAGTAAACCTTCCCGTTAAAAGTTATAATAGGTGATTACAAGAAAAATATTGCAGCAACAATTGCTCAGTATGAAAAAAAAATTAAACTGGGCTTCCAAAAACATTTCATGTTATCTTGTAAAATCAGTCATGGAAGAGAAACTACAATGTAGACGACTAATTTCGACAGGATGGGAATATTATCATCTGAAACAGATAGTAAAATCAATAGTTGAAGAGAAACTACAAAGTTATTAAGTCCACAGATTAAAAACTAATGGCTGATTTGATTATAAGGTGGGAAAAAATTGCTTGTTGAAGACTTGAAATGTAAAGACCGTGGCTTAAAATTTGATAACAAACTCATTTTATCAAGATACATTGGATAGATGGTACTTTTCAAAATTGATGAGCGGATGTACCAGACAAGTAAAGGAAGTAGGTAAAAAAACTTTCACCACACCATTGCTTGAATATGGTGGGACCCACATTTTGGGTATCAAACACAGGAGTTGGAGGGGAGCAAAGAAAGTGATAGGCTCCGACCTTAAAATGAAATAATTAGAAGAAGAAAAATCACTTTCAAGTTTTTTTTTCCCAAAGGTATCGGACATCATACTATGATGCAATTGTAAACAAATGCCCCAGCGATTATAAACTTAAAACCTAATCTTTTCAAAACTAAAACTCAACTAACTAACTCGTCTCTCCCAATCGCTTATAAAGGCATCACAGAAAATTCCAGAATAATTCAAAGACTTCCGACCGACGTTTCTCGAATTCTAACAATGCTTAGCCAATTAAAATCACATTGAAACAATCAAAATTAGAACAAAATCATTTAAAGTCATTTTGAAATGAACATAAATAAAAATTAGAGATATTTGAACAAAAAATTATTTACATAAACCAGTCCAAACCGTCGCAAATTGTCATCTAAACATCGTAGATCACATCAACACTCGAGGGAGGTCAAAGTGATAGTGTATCACTAGATCTTTCAAAGGCTTTTGACAAAGTGAGCTATAAAATTGTAGTAAATAAGGTAAAAACTGTTGGCATCGAAGAAGAAGTGATTTGCTGGATAGAAGAATTTTTAAAAGATAGACAACAGAAAGTAAGGTTAGGAAATGAAGTATAAAAAGAAGAGGAGTCAAACATGGGAGTGCCACAGGGTATCGTATTGGTACCATTGCTATTCTAATGAATAATTGTGTTGATTGTTTACTATCTGAAATTAGATTGTTTGCAGATGACATAATGCTATATAAAAGGATGAAAACGGTAGAGAACTGTAGACAGTTGTAGGATGATTTGGACAGCATATCTAGGTGGATTGGTGAACATGGGATGAAGATAAATGGAAAGAAGAGTCAGCTTATTAGACACACAAATAAAAAAACTAAAGGTTGATTATGATTATAAGGTGGCGAAAGAATTGCTTGTTGAAGACTTTAAAACTAAAAATCTTGGCATTACATCTGATACAAGCTTAACTGGGCAGGACACATTAGACAGGTAGTAGGAAATGCTTTCAAAATTCTGCACTTGTTTGGGGAAAGTGATGAGGTGTTGTACAAGAGAATAAAGGAATTGGGTTACAAAACTTTGGTCAGACCATTGATTGAATATGGTTGTGCAGTATGGGACCCACATTTTGAGTATCAAATACAGGAGTTGGAGATGGTGCAAAAAAGGGCTGCTAGATTTGATTCTGGAAATTATCGCTGAATGCAATCAGTAACAGATAAGATAATAGAGCTGAAATGGGATTCATTGAAAGACAGGAGGAGAGTGAAGAGGGTTTGGGAGTGTACAAGGCTTATATTGGTGATGAGGCATGGATATTGGTATAAGAATTATGAGTAGTGCATAGAAGGGAAAAGATGACCATGACCACATCCTGGCACTCGATTTCTGGCAAAATGATGTGGGAACATTTTCTTTCGTAGGTAAGGGGATCAGGGAAATTATGAATAATTTACCAAAAAATCTGAAAGAATTTAAAGTTGACAATTGTAGAATGCAAAATAGATGGGTACAGAAAGGGGAAAAATGGGTGTGTAAAAAATTGCCACCGAATTGTACGATCGATAGCAATTAAATTAATTTGACTGGATGGAATTGTTACTAAATAAAACAGGTGTATAGTCAATCGTTCAAGAGAAACTACAACGTACACTGCTAATTTCGACTGGATAGGTATGTTGGCAACTAAAACTGATAACAGAATAATGATTAGGTGGTAATTGATATTTTATTTGAGGTTAGTGAACAGACTAGGCACGAGATTATCAACAATATTAATATACTTCGAAGTAATATCATATTTTTTTAATGAAATGTTACAATTAATCATAACTGTTTGCAAGACACATTATAAAATAACATAAGACTGCAGGGAAGAAATTTTTTACAGTTGACTTGTCTTTCAATTGGGAAAAAAATTCAAATCTTAAAAAATTAATTTATAAAACATTTGTCCATAATACGCAATGTGTATTTAATAATAATTAGTTTACCATTCTATTTATACGGCGACAATAAAAACAAAACAAAAACTGACAGTGGACTGCGATTAATTTGTGGAATCGCTAGAAATATTGCGCATTTTTGTTGGTCGTACGCATTTTACGTTTTGTGAAAGGACTTTTTTTTTGCTTATGCCTTATGCCTAGTTGACATGGCATAAGATTTAGGAGAGTATTGTAGAAAGACATGATGGAATTCCGATTTGGTATTCATCTTCGTTTAAATACACTCCCAGCTTATGTCGTCTAGTTTTGTGACCACACCTCTCCCAAAGTCTCAACCGAGATAAACATTCCTTTCTCAGAGGAATTTCTCTCCAGCCAGCAGTTACGAGGGAGTTTTAATTAACTCTCCAGCAGGGTCGAATGTCCTCACCTAGGGCAAAATAACAAAAACCGAAGGTACCTAAATTACAAATACCTGGTCCTTGCTACCTTCAACATAACCAAAGACTAGGTCTCTTTTTACCATCTGGCAGTTTAGTGGTTCTTACCAACAAAATTCAAAGCTCCTAGTTCGAAACAGGATTTTTTTTTGGACTGTGCTTTGTTCATATGAGGTAGCACAGGTCACTTTGTGATTCGTATTTCACGCTAAGCTGAAGAAAAAAACTACCTGGCCTAACGGTGACACACTGGCTTAGTATGCCTCCTTAAGGATGATCCAATCAGCCTGCGGATAATGGGCTAAGTTACGTTTTTCGATAAAACATGGAAATATTACTTATCAGCTCTCCTTTTGTAAATGTGACGATGAATTAGATCTCTGAATTCACCTACTTACAAAAGCCCCACTGTGATCTGCAGTGAAGCGTGGTGTTTTCATTTTGAGTGGCTTCTTTGGCGTTCCGTGGCTTTTCAAGAGAGGCATGGATGAAGAAATATGAACCCTCTGCTTTAGTCTGGCAGAAGCGTTTGGTGAAATAAGTCTTAGTTTCAGAGAAGATGGTGTCAGGTTACTATTTCTGGCAATTCAACTCATACATACCTTCATACAAGCAGTGTTTACTCACCGTAAATTTGTCGCTTGTCGTAAGCAATCAGTTTCCTCAATGTGACTCTGTCACGCTCTGTCACGCTCTTCGTTGAAACAGAAAGGTCTTAATTAATGGCTATCACTTTTTTAGTCTTCCTGAAAATATTTTTGTACACAATAAATCTTATCTTGATTTGTACTTCGAGGAATGTTCTATAGGTGTTTGTGAAAATTGTTAAGCCCAGAAGGATTATCTGAATCACTCAAAAATAAGAGTTTGTGTACAACAGTGGAACCACAATAAGTAATTAGTATTACATGGAGATGGCATGCCTCTTTAGTGAGACCTGACAGGTCAGTCGGTACAGAGCCATCAAACGAAGCAGACACTCGCAAAAAGGGGTCGCCTCCTAGACATCATAGGGTGCAATATAAGCATGTGAGTGAGTCGGAAGGTGCCACAGTGATTGTTCTCCGGGAATCGTGTTTATCGAACCATGACATTGCGGCTCATACAGCTCACGACAGTGATACCTGTGTGGAACCAGTGGATTGTAGAGGATCGTACACAGCGACCAGCGAGTAGTGTACCACACTACGTGACCATAGCGCGGGATGACCACCATCTTGTCAACATGGCCGTAGTCGACAGAATATCTTCGTTCACAGTTCTTGTTCGATCTTGGAGCACTACAACGGATGTAGACGTGTCTGTATCAATGATCTGACGCCATTTGTTGGGGGCTGGACTGTTGACACGCGTGCAATCACGTCTGCTTTCACTGGCCACAAACCACTATTGCCTCACACTGCAATGGGTAGTGAACGCCGCCATTGGCGTGCTGAGTGGCAAACTATCGTGTTTTCGAACGAGTCCAAGTTCAACTTGTCCTAAGTGATAACCGCTCACGGCTTTGACGCTAACGTGGTGAACGCAATCGGGCAGACTGCATTGTTGAGCGGCTTAGCGCCAAGTGTGATGGTTTGGGGCTGCATTGGCTGTAACATGCGATCTCACCTCCTAGGTTTTGGGGGCAACCACTAAATTGAGTACATTTGAGAGCGACAAGCACCGCCCCTCCTGCAGGCAGCTCATCATGCCATATTTCAGCAGTACAATCCTCTGCCACACGTGGCGAGGAAAGTGTAAGCATTATTTGAAGAACGACAGGTACCACGCCTTCCCCGGCCTACGTTCGACTGACATGTCTGGGATAAAATCGGTCGACAACTTGTTCTCCTGGTCTTACTACAACCCCTGTCGGTGCCACATGGACCGGCTGCAAACCGCGTGGCAATGTGTTCCCCAGCAACATGTCCTGGCTCTCATTGATTTCGTAGAACGACGGCTAGAGGCTCTGATTGCAGCACGTGAAGCTTCAAAACGTACCGAATTCAAACTCTCAAGGCTAATGTATAGCTCTGTAATTGGTGTGCCGCCATGTCCCTAATGTGTATAATCACATGTTGTCTTTTTGGTGTTGCAATTTAACATTTAGTAGTGCAGATCCGCATCTACGATGGACATACTGTCAAATTTGGTTGTACTATAAGCCTGGTATCTGTAGCAACTTGGTACTTCTCCTTCACGAATAAACGCTTATCTTACTCACAGCATCCTGTAATGCAGGTGCAATAACCAGAATAGGACTTCGGATATTTAGAACTAGAATTCGGAACCGAAACTAACTCACAGGAGTCCAGCGACCATGAAGAGTAACAACCTGCCGTCATCAAAAGCGATTACTCACATTTCAAGTCTGGAAATAACGTCATTTTACGAAGTAAAAATCTTTGACAGTGTGACGCCTAATAAAGTAGCGCTATCAAGTTATTTTGCCATAATAAAAACAATCTTAACATTACAGTACATATTCGCATACATTCTATCAGTTTCAAACACTCGACTGCAAATTAAGCGAAGTAGTCCGCCAAAAAAAAAATTTACAGGTAAGTTTTTTTTCACCACACTCGAAATAAAACGTTTCCTCATTTAGAGAATATTCCCATCGTCGGGTAGAGAAACGCAAATTAACAGGCGATTGAAAGGAAAGTTAACTGAAGAATCACAGAAGTACTTCTCTCCCTCTGAAAATTTAAGACATCATTATTTGTTTGGCAACGAGTTCGAATTTAGGTGACGGAGACAGGGAAAAGATTTAAACCGATATCAGAAGAGTTCGACTGAATAAATTCAGTACTTGGAGATGCTGAAAGAGTAAGAGAAATGAAAACGACCGACAGCAAACTGATTAAAAGTTTGACGAGTTCTGAATATAAGCTTTGAAGCTTTTGCGGAAGTACTAGCTAGTCTTCTTGACTTTATTTCGTGAGCGAAAATTGAGGAAGCTATGATACAATGTATCCTGCAAGTTAGCTGGCGCGGGACATAAAGCCTACGCATTGCTGCAGGAAAAGTCTCTTTTTGGTTCAATGCAGGTCAATCTCGGTTTTTCCTTACCTTCCTTCTGTCTTTAATTTAGTTAGTACCAAATATATAGTATAAATGACTCATTTGCCACGTAGTTTAGCCAACAAATAAGTAATATTGTGCTTCTACTACTATAATAAAAATATTTTAAAATATAGGTCTATACTGCACAATTAATTTAAACAAGGTACTAAAGTTATTACGATGTAAAATGTAGCATAAAAGTAAATACTGGTTTTGAATTAAGAAAACCTTCAAAGATGATGTTTTAAAGGTTCGGTGGCAGGAGCTCCTTAGCATTGTTCTTACGAGTATGTAATCATGTGACAGAAAACAAAAAAACTGTTCATCTTTAAATGGGAGATAAAATGAGAAACCATAATTAAACATGTTAAACATTAGGGATGACATAAAAGCTGATATCATAGAGATCACGTTATTTAATAAAGGGAGTAGATTTTGAAATGTAATTGAAAACAATTAAAAACTTACCTTTTTTCAAAATAAGTGTTAAAACTTTCTAGTTTTACTTTTCCCATCGGATGCACTGTTTCACTTCTTCTTATCCTTTTTCTTCGTACATTACGGAAACCAATTAATTTTAGTAAATTTTATGTTACGCTTAATTTATCCCTGTTACCGGTACTTTAGTACTTCCCTTGCGTAACAAATTTGCGCAGCTGACATTTCCACTTCCTGAAACTCCCTGGTTCCCTGCCCAATCTGCTTAATGTTTCCAGCGTGATTGATTAGATAGCAGCAACAACCTGAACTCATTTGTTACCAGATGCGGGAAATTATGTATTGTGCAGCTAATACGTACGTGCAATGTAGTCAACGGTGATAAATTGGTAGATCAATAAACACCAAGAATAAAATCGGTGAGAAATTTCAAACATTTCTAAAATAAATCATACTTTGTGATCAAGAAATAAAAAAAGCATACCGTCTGTCAGATGAATTTGTGTAGTTATGGGCTGTATTGTCTCTATTTGCTCCTTAACATCTGCGTCAAATCAATAAACACGCACTAAACGCAAAAATATTTCTTAACAGAAAGTAAGAATAGTATTACTTTTCCATAATACATTTAAAGACACAGCCGTAAAAGTTATGTCTGAGTATATGGGAATATAAACAATAAAAAGGAAAGAGCCTAGTTCTGTGAATACATCTCAGAAGACATGTTATTTCCACAATATGCGAGGTCCAGTCCTTTTCCGCTTATAATTACCTGGACTTCTACGAGGCGTAAAGCGAGAAGGAAAAAACTCTAGAGATAGTTGGGATAGCAAATTTAGTACTCACAAGATGTGAAATTTCAATTCTGAAGGATGAGTACTTATTACTAAACCCTTAAATTAAGATAATTCGTGGTTCTTAGATAATCACCAGAGTTCACCAACTGATATACCTAGAGAATATTACTAGGCAGTTCCGAATATGCCGTTAGAAGAAACTAGTAACACAGATCGATTGGAGACATTAACCTGTAGTTATTTTACGCCCTTTGACGAACGTGTGTTGCTATTCCACAAACCGCAGGTAAGCAGAATAGATCACAGACAAATCACCAAGCTCACAACATATCTTAGTTGTTACGACTTGGCTTTTTAGCTTAAAATCCGCATGGCTAAAAGATGCTGGTTATGCACCTATATAAACAGGAAATTTTATACCAATTTGTTGCTATGATATCGTTTCCAGGGTGTTCTCATCACCTGCCTACTTTTCTTGTAACACTTATGAGTTAGTGTAGTCTTCACGGGTTTTCCGCCGTATGTTGTTGAAATGCGAGAACGAGCTTTCGGCGGCTGACTCTGCCGCCATCTTCAGGTTGGATGTTGTGCAGGGAGAACCAGCGCTGCACTGGCTCCCTGCACAACATCCAACCTGAAGATGGCGGCAGAGTCAGCCGCCGAAAGCTCGTTGTCGCATTTCAGCAACATACGGCGGAAAACCCGTGAAGACTACATTTCATCGATACGCCGTGAAAGCCTTCAATCTCACACTTATGAGTTAAGTTAACAAATGAGAGATTTCCGGTTATCGCTCCGCAGAAATTATTTAGCAGTGCTTAATTTAATTATTTATTTTATGATCTTATTTTCGTTGCGTATAAATGAATTTGTTCGGTCAGAGACACCATATGCTGTTATCATTTGCTGGGGGGTTTTCGTCTGCCCTCCAAAGTAGCAACTCTTAAGAGCTAGGGAGGGTTCCGAGACACCGGGGTTTGTTTTATTATTGTATAGGGAGTGGCAGTAAGCAAGGGTACGAGAGAGAACACCAAAGAATTCGTTAACTGGAAGGTACAGTGGATCATGCACCGCATCTCAGAGATCTGAAGATCAATTCAAATATCTATATTGTAGGTCGTGCAACGCAGGTTCCTGCCTACTATATTACAGAGCTTTTGTATGGTCGCGGTTAGATTGTGTTGGTATTTTAGGACATAGGGCGCGTCAATATTGAGATCATTAACTCCCTTCGCGATTAGCGTATATTAACATGGTCAGTGGTTCAGTTCGGACAGTTACCTGCGAATGTTTGACAGCACCATGCCGGAATTCGGCTTGCCACATGTGCTTATAGCACCAGTCCTGTTTACAACCTTCATACCAAAGGTATTGAGCAAGTGCTTCAGTTCAGGCAGCAAATTCTTAAGGTACAATACTTTACGTAGCTAACCTCAAAACATGGCAGTTCTGTTTACGGCACAGCGACGAAACTTCTTTCGATCGCCTCTACACTAAACGTCATAGAGCTACCAAACTACCCAACAGGGTCGCATTTAAGCCTAGGCTACTTAGGCTGTAGCCTAGGGGCTCGCACCACAAAATGGGGCACGCTTCACAACACCGGGCCCCCGCCTGGGCCAGTAGTAGGGCTAAAAAAAAAATATGTCGCCCATAAATTTTTTGGGTCGAATTTCGTATTTAAACATCGATAGCCGAAGGCAACTCCCAGTCGGAGAGGCCACTGCTGGCACTATATGTATAGCCTAGGGGCCCACAAAGCTTAAATGCGGCCCTGCTACGCAGTTACCATAGAAGGGCCAGTTTAGAAGAGTATGATTATGCGTAATTTCTGCTCATCACCAGGGTTTGAATAAATCTCCTCACTGCCTTTAGAGAGTCGCAGAATTTCTTTAGCCCTGTCACGGTACAACAAGCTGTTCACAGCTGACAATGTTTTAATTAATGTTTTTAGTTATATTTTAAATCTCAACCCCCCATATACCCGGTATATAAGGATGGATCTAAGCGGGATAAAAGAGTAGATTACTCCGTAATCTTCCCTCGAGCGACCTATAAATACGATCTGAATTGAGGGTGCAGCTTTATTAAAGTCAATCCAGCACATGAAAGTAAGTCGTATCAGAAAGAACATATGCATTGAAACCTTGAGCAACATACAGGTTCTAGGAAACTTGTACCCAGCAGATTAGTTCAGGACGTACAGGATGCCATTCATTCTCTCCAATCTTCTGGAAAGGAGGTCTTACTCTACCAGGTTTCTGCCAGTATGGGAGTCAGAGAAAACGATGCTGCAGATTAAGCTACCAAGTTATCCTGCAATGAGGGAGGAACTGAACTCAAGCACAGCAATCTACGGCTGATCAAATGGACGGTGCAGCCTTACTCCAATTAGCAACTGGCACTGCCCACTTTGTTGGGATGAGCCACCACTACGTGACCTCACACTGTTTTATATTCTTCCTCGTAATGGCAGTTGTAGATTTTAAGATTGGTCTCTTTTCAGCCACTCATCCAAGTTTCATGTTTTTACTATTAGATTTATTATTTTCTTTGTTATTATGACAGTTTTAAATGTGATTGGCCTCTTTACAGCCAACCAGACATTCTGATGTTCAAGAGACTTTTTTGTGACCTCATTACAGTCAGCTGCTTTATTGTTTAATCATATTTTTCGTTTTCTATATGGTTGAACGCTTTACACTCGCTCATACAGTCATGAGTTTAGTACTGTTATTAGCTACGTTGAAATATCAGTTTTTTTTTTAATTGGCGTCATAAAGCGGCAACAGCAACGTATATGGCACTCCAAGCCGGGCTTACAGCAATCAAGCAATCAGCCAGCAGTGAAACAGAACAATATCAACAGTCGTGTTGCAGTTCTAGCGTTGCCAAGAAGCCTTAATTTTATTCAACGTTATGTTATGTATTATCGCAGGCACTGAATTATTTACCCCTACTTGAGATGACTGAAAATATGTGGAATGTTCGCATAGCTCACGCAAACTTTAAATTAAATTATTTGATTATTAACCTGGTTATTTTTAACTAGTGTAAGCCCGTGACTGATTTTTTTGCATTTCGTCACGGATCTAGAATAGTTCCAGTTTTTAGGGTTAAACATTATGACAGGTTGACCTGATCTGACCAAATACGAATCTGACCATGTGTCGCCCTTAGGATGGGTAAAATCTCTTGAGCTTGTAGAACTGAGAAGTATTAATAGAGTTAGGTATAAAATACGGACAGGCACAATCGCGCTATCGTATAATTGTTTCAAACGTCGTAGACCCGAACTTGCTGACATACAAACTTGACTTGTATTTGACCCTTAAGAATTTCTGTTTTCTTCGAAAGCACCACGTTGTTTTTTTGTTATTGAGACTGAGCAAATATTCATAATATAATTTTTGGTCATAGTATCTGTAACGGGCAGAGAACTTAATACAGCTACAAGATTATTAAACTGTTGAGCAACTCCGAAGAAATGAATTGCCAGAATACTCGATTCGGTAACATGTTTGACCTGATGTCCACTTTAAATAACCCAATAACTCACGTACAGCGAATATGAACAAATATCATTAACGAAAGTGGTCACTAAAATACTTTAACAGCAAATAAATCGTATAAACTTTGGTCAAGCAACTCCATTAGCGAATATTTTAATTAAATTGAAATTTAGCCGGGGCAGAAATGACAATTGGCATTCGTGGTTACAGCAGAGATCATGGGTATTTTAGAGTTTTTTTTTTTAAAAAAAAGTTACGTTGCTTTCATTAGCAACAGGTTACTAAATTGCATTCCCCAGATTTTTCATCCGTAAAGTTTATCGATATTTTTTTAACTATGAAATGCTTCGAAAAGCAAACTTAATGAATGTATTACGGCAGTTAATTTGGTAGCAATTGCTTTGCTATTAAATTGTGGACATAACTTCGAATTTTTTCTAATGATATCTCTGGTGGCTGTCAATATGCGATGGAATGCTGACACGTGACACCGTTCTCCATTCAATAGCTATCGAGGCGAATGAGTGAGTTAGCTTAGGAAATTACATAGTAGATAATACATCATAATATTGTGTATCACAATCAGATACAGTGTTTGTAACATTGTTCTATAGTAAAACCTGGAAATATTTATCAAAAAACTGTCGAATTAAGGTGAGAAAGGAAGGCTTACTCATTGCAGAAAAAATCATGAAGATGTTTTATCAACAGGACGTTTTCCCTATATGTATTAACCAATACCAAAATTTAGGAGTTAGAGCATTTTAGAAATGAGCAGCCTCTCGCTACTTGACTAATGAAATGGTTCCAACGAACCATTGTTGAATAACTTCCTGCAGTCGACTAATAAGTATTACATGTAAAAAGCAAGCAAAAAATAATGTAGTCGGTACAAAGAAATAGTAGAACTCCTAAGTAGCAATGAAAAAGAAAAATATGTTCAGTATGAATGAAATAAGAAAATACAATTAAGGCGTCTTAAAAAAACAGTAAAACTTTCGGATTTACTGTCAACATGTTGAACTTGTGTCCTGAAAAAAGTTCCTTTGATAAATCGGCCACTGAGCGAATTTGCAGAGGAACCGAACTAATTCCCTTTGTGACGTTCTTTACGAGTCCTCTGAGGGAACGAATTCGTTCGTTAGCATTTCAGCTCCATCCTTTCTGTATGTGTGCATGCCTGCACACGAAAACCTGCAAACATATGCTTTCTGTTATTTGGTAGTCGTCTAGGAGAATTCCCCAGCCAACTCCAACAACTGTGAAATTGTTTATAAGTTACGATTTAAAAAAAAAAAAAAAAAAAAAAAAAAAAAAAAAAAAAAAAAAAAAAAAAAAAAAAAAAAACTTTGTGTTATTTTGATAAGTTAAAATAGGAGCAATTATAACATGGACCAAAATTTGTACCGCTTATCTAAGTATTATGTATAAAATTACATATACTAAAAAAATGAAATTAGCTCAATCTCCCTTCATGGAGGTCTGCTGATGAAAACCTATGTCGTCTGTCTTTCCAACAGTTCGTGTACTACATGTCACCATTAAGCTTGCGGTGCAATGACTAATGGAGTTGTAAATCAAATACAGACATGGCCATTTCCGCCTCACGTATTGTAAACAGCTGGTCAATCATCATCAGAGAGAAACACATACCTCGGAAAATTTACGGGCCAGCTAACTGAAACAGTTTGAAGGTGGAGCGGAGAGAATATTTTGCCAGGAGCCAGTGGATAACTCCCGGCTATTGCAATAGTTTTCTGGTTCTGTCGATATGGAATAATGACCAGTAGAATATCCAGGCCAAAAGCGATCGTGATAGTTGCTTTTAAGCCTCAGTTTTTAAAAGATTCATCTGTCTTAAGCGCAGCTAATACCAATACACAATACAATTTGGATGAACAAAAACAGTATTTTTCGTATACATTAGTGCTGGTGATGCTCTTATCTTGTAGCCCTTGTAGCCACCCACGTTACATTGAGCCGAATGAGATCAATACAGTTCTTCTACGATTTTATTTATGTTTTTTGCGGGGAGAGAGGGGGCGGGGCAAGGAACAGGAACTAATTCAGAAATAGTTTTTTGAAGGAACCATTCCATCATTCGCCTGGAGTGATTTCGGAAAACCATGTAAAACCGAAATTTGAATTGCAGAACTAGAATTCGAAGCCGCGTCCTCCGGAATGCGAGGCCATAGCGTTATATATCACACACCACGCACGGTTTTTACGAACAGAGATATGTACAGTACATCCTATCCGGAAAACTTCAAGTTATTGTTGAACGTAATAATACAGATATTACCGCTAGTAAAAATTGCCGATGCTTTTATGTGAATTCTAACCTGTGACCAAGCACAATTACATCTAATCTGTTATCACTAGAGACGGGATTATATGCATTTGCATGTATGCATATGTATTTGCACATTATGGCCATTTCCACCTGTTGTTGCATATTTTACCTAAAAACTAGTGACGATGCATATTTTCGCTATATTTACAATATTTTTCGGTAGTGTACCTAGTTATGAATAAAATCTTACGTTGTAGCCGGCAAATCCTACTAGCAGCACAGCTCTTAGTCTACGACGACTCGCTGAAGAACTACAATCCACATTTGGGAAAGTAAATAAACTGATTTCATCAACAAACAAAACGTTTCTTCTGGCACGTTCTCGTAATAATGCCTACAAAAAAAAAAAAAAAAAAAAAAAAAAAAAAAAAAAAAAAAAAAAAAAAAAAAAAAAAAAAAATTATAATGGAATGGCCATGAGAATTTGTCAGTACAAGAAATGATTTAACAATTCTAGTATTAAAACCATAACTGTGATTATAATTCGTTTTTCCCACATACCTTCGATTATTAAAAAGCTTGAAATTCAAGGTTTGACGTTGTCCGAATCTATTCAGTTAATGAATAAAATCCGCATTGCCAGAGGGGTTCCTGTGTAAAATTAAAGTGAAGTTTGAAAATATTTTGAACAATAACCCAGATTTTAAACGCTTGTGTCAAATTGATAATTTTAGTAATGGGATGGGTGAACTTTTTCCAGAAACAATGACTGGTAACACAGCGTCCGATTTCAAATTCTGCCCAGTTACATTAGTGAATGTGGAACGGTCCATATCCACTTATAAAAATATTTTGAGAGATCGAAGAAACAATCTTATTATTGAAAATTTTACAAAAGTAAAAGAAAATTTTAATAATTGTTAACTATCGAATTTATAATTATGTTATTCAAATACTTACTAATTACATGCTTATTTTGAAATAAAAAATTACTGTTTTTATATTATATAGTGGTGCATATTTTGACACTTTTTTTTGCAAATTTATGCATTTTTCATGCATATTTCTAGATTTTTGTGTTGCATATAAGCCGGTCTCTTGTTATCACAATATGCTTCACCCAGTTTCTGTGGCAACAAAATCAGTTATTGCTTTTTAATGGTGACGTCATTCAGCTTTTATACTATTTCCAGAACAATCTCCATATTATCCGTCCATTTTATTATCGGAATCGAATTACAAAATAATTCTTATTGAAGTGCGTCTGTATAATGTTTCGTAGGGATGCTTGCTATCATCCTACTACTAAATTCATCTCAATTCAGGGAGAAATTTATTTTTATTATTTGAGTGTGATAATATCTTTGTTCTAATCTTACGTCACTTATGAGAGTTCTGTGTTTGTTCTACAACCTAAATTTACTCTAAAATCTTAAGTTGTGTAGCCCACACAAATTATAACGTAGGCTATCTTCATTCATGTTTTATAACAATTTAACGCCTTATTCACTGTATCCACAATAAAAAATTGAGGTAGATTATGTTGTTGTTATTATACCCTTAGGGAGCGTCGACAACACGCAATTACCATCGCAATGAGAGAGAGGTTAAAGCCCTGCCATGAGTAAAGAATAAAAACAGAAGCATCATCGATACGTTTGCAATAACAATAAGCCTGGTTTCAGAAAATAAATGACTTACAGAAAATTTTAAGTGTCTAGATTAACACATAAATAACTTTCTCATAATAACTTATTTACTTATAGTTGATACAATAGTGACGTAAATTTTTCTCATATTTACTCTGAATACATTTTATGCCATTAAAACATAATGATTGCTTAAGTTGTTACACATTTTTCTCTTATACCATACATTATGAGTTTCTTAATAGAAATGTTGTTACCAGTAATAATAAAATGTACACCGAGCGTAGCGGGTGAACGGTAACGCTCTAGCCTCGCGTTTTGAGGGACGCGGGTTGGAATCCCCGTCTGGGCACCCGGATTTGGGTTTTCCATGATGTGACTGCCGGGATGCTTCCTTCAAAAGGCCATGGCTGAAATCCTTACCGTTCATTGCCCCCCATCCTTTCCCGTCTCTAAATATCTCTACGTCGACGAGGCATAAATAAAATACAATAAATGTACGTCGTATGTCTTTCATACAGTGGCATACATACTATGCTTGTGTACTATAAAATCAATAACAACTTAAGTTTTAAAGTATTTTGTTTCATATAAATATTAAGAATATATTTCACCTCTTAGTGAAAGTCAAGTTATATATACTCAGTTTAGCATTACGTATACAATTATATCTACTAAATAATAATAATAACAAAATCAGAAGTTTTATGTTTACACACAATTTAGATATTTCAACAGTATTTAAAGACCACTAAACGTAGAAGTCACAATGTTCCAATTTTTGTCAGGCTGTCGAAAGAGCAGCTTAAGGATAAAGTGTTGGAAGCTACAAGGCACGTGACATCTCGGAACCCAACAACGAAGCGGATTCTCGGTAGCGTTTTATTCGCAGAAAGACGGCAGATATATCTGCCACGATATATCAGAGTTCTAGGAGCTGTACCTGAGCTGCGCGTTCCTTTAATCTGTGGTGACTTTACTGTATGCAGCCTTTCTGCGGTTGACTTGTTAGAGGGACAGCTGATGTAACAAAAGCCCCGCGACAAAGAGGCCTGTAACGAGCTCTGCGCCGTGCAGCCAGAATACGATTTTATCGATTACGAGCCTCTATCACGCAACATTTTTTATGTAATAACAGAAAAGTGCACACACAGTATCTGCCAACTAGCCCCTTTACATGCTATTTTTATGGTTACATGTTAAGTTTTATGTTCACAGGTGATTAATGTATACCTACAAATGAAAATTGCTGGGTATTAGCAATGCATGTAAGACTGGTAGGTCGATTTTAGACATACAGGACCATCCAGTTATAATAATAATAAGTGATAAAATTGTGATGGAGTGCACGCTCCGGTGGCAATCTCCCTACACATCCATCCTTCTCCCTTCATCCTAAAGCTCACTTTTACCTTCAACCAGTTTTTAATTTCTTCGGTAAATTATTCATCATTTCTGTTGGCAATGTATTCCAATCCCTTACACCATTTCCTACGAAAGAAAATTTGCCCACACCCTTATGCCTGAAATCAAGTGCCAGCTTGTGGTCATGGTCATCTTTATCCTTTCACGCACATCTCTCAATTCTCTCACCATTATCTTTCCGTGCCTCATAACCAATATAATCCTTGTACACTCCCATAACTCTCTTCACCTTCCTTCTATGTTCCAATGAATCCCGCTCCAGCTCCTTTATCATATTAGTTACCGATTGTGTGTTGCGGTAATTTGTAAAGGCAAATCTAGCAGCCCTTCTCTGCACCCTCTCTAACTCCCGTATATCCAAAATGTGGTTCCCACACTGCACCACCATATTCAAGCAGTGGTCTGACCAATGTTTTGTACCCCAATTGCCTTACTTCTCTAGTGTATCCCCTCATCACTCTTTCTAACAAGTGAAGGATTTTGAACCCTTTTCCTACTACCTGTCCATTGTGTCCTGCCCACTTGTCATCAAATATTATGCGAAGGTATTTACATTTCGAGTCATCAATATTAAGCAGCTCGTCCCCACTTTACAATCCAGCCCACTTTTGCCCTCAACCAATTTTTACTTTAAATTCATTCAGTGTTTTAGTTCATCACTTCTCTTTGCAATTTATTCCAATCCCTTACACCATTTGCTATAAAAGAAAATTTTACTACACCCTTACGCCTGGAATCAAGTGCCAGCTTGTGGTCATGGTCATCGTTACCCTTCCAAGCACTTCCCTTAATTTTCCCAATCTTTCCACGATTCATCACCAATATAGGCCTTGTACATTCCCATGAGTCTCTTCACCCTCCTTCTATCCTCCAATGAATCCCACTGCAGCTCCTTTATCATATTAGTTACAGATTGTGTTTTGCGATAATTTCCAGAGACAAATCTGATAGCTCTTCTCCGCACTCCCTCCATCTCCTGTATTTGATACCCAAAATGTGGGTCCCATACTGCACCACTATATTCCAGCAGTGGTTTGACCAGTGTTTTGTGCCCCAATTCCCTTACTTCTCTAGTACATCTACTCATCACTCAATCCAACAGTTGAAGGATTTTGAATCGCATTCGGGAGGACGGCGGTTCGAATCCCCGTCCGGGCATTCAGATTTGGGTTTTCCATGATTTCCCAAATCACTCCAGGCAAATGCCGGGATGCTTCCTTCAAAAGGCCATGGCCGAATTCCTTCCCATTCCTTGTCCCCCATCCTTTCCCGTCTCTAAAGACCTCGCTGTTTAGAGACGACAAGCAGTTTTTTTTAAAAAAGATTTTGAATCCTTTTCCTACTACCTGTCCAATATGTCCTGCCCAGTTAAGGTTACTATCAAATGTTATACCAAGTTATTTAAATTTCGAGTCATCAATAAGTAGCTCCTTCCCCACTTCATTATAGTCATTATCAATCCTTAGCTTTTTATCTGTGTACATAATAAGCTGGCTCTTCTTTGCATTTATCTTCATCCCATGTTGACTCACCCAGCTAGTTATCTAGATCACCCTGCTGCTGTTTACAATCTTCTAATGTTTTGATTCTTTTATATAACATTATGTCATCTGCAAACAATCCAACTTCTGACAGTAAACCATTAACGCAATCATTCATTAGAGTAATGAATAGCAACGGGCCCAATATTCTACCCTTTGGAACTCCCATGTTCACCCCTTCTTCTTTTGATATTGCATTTCCTACTCTTTTTGCTTTCTACCTTTTAGGAATTCTTCTACCCAGCAAATCACTTTTTTATCTTAGCAATAGTTATTACCTTATTTATCACCATTTTATGGCTCACTCTGTCAAAGGCTTTTGAAAAATCTAGTGCTACACTGTCAACTTGACCTCCACTGCCCATTTAATCAGAAATATCATGCATGTACCATACTAAATGAGATTCGCATGAATATCTTTGTCTAATGTTGCCGACTTGAAAACCAATTACGATACTCACACACACGTCTGGTATGGTTACATATTAATCTTTCCATTAATTTACCTACCACTGATGTAAAGCTGATTGGCCTATAGTTTTCAACATTATTTGTCACCCCTACTATTCATAAATCAGTGACTCGGAATAGGTCTCTACATACATAATATGATTTGAATCAGTTAGTTTCTAATGAGCTTCCTGTATTACTGATAGTTGTTTTACACATTCATTACCATCACTCATGTTTATATAATCACTATCTGACATTCAAGCCATGATTGGTTGTTAATCTGGAAGAAAAACAATGAAAACACTTACAAGTGTATTAAAATTGAGTCTAAACACTGTAATGTCCTACAGAGCACGTCGGCTCGCTGGCGCGGAGGTGTGCTGCCCGACACTGTGTGTATCTGAGGGCCAGTCGATGATAGAAGGCAGACGCCTGTCCCCAGAGACATGTTTGGTTTGGCGCAGGGGCGCGGGACACAGACCGCCCTCTCTTCTCGCGATATTTTTGTTTTTTTCTGGAGGGCTTGCCGTATGTGGTACAGCCAGAGGATGGAGGGGATGGCATCTACTCCTCGGAGTGTTTTTTTTGCTATGTTCTATGTCGTCGGGAGAGGGAGAACGTTGCTGGACGCCCGAGAGCAAGGTTGTGGACAGTGGCTGCTGCTACAAGTGATAAACGGAGGTAGCTGTGTGTATCAGCCGGTCGCGCTGGTCAAACCCTGGCCCGCCGACGCCGACGCCGCCGCCGCCGCCGACCAGTGTCCTGCCGGGTAATGTGTACCGCCTGCTGATATAGAGACATACTGCAACATCTCAAAACCCTGGAAACTGCCCTGAGTGACTCATGCCAGAATTAAAGAGCTATTAGCCTGGGTGCCTATCATATGTTTGCCATACATTTGTGATCTTGAAATGACAACAATTTTGTCTTAATGAATAAATTCATTTTCTTTTAATGTGAACCCATTTCTTTTGTGTGATCCCCTGAGAATTGTCATGTGAAGAGCCCATTATAAATATTATTGAATTAAAATAAATTAACTTTGCTACTTTTGCGAGCTGGCACCATACAAGGTGTTTTTCAAGTCAAAACTAATACCCCGGCCAACGAGAAATTACAACATGGCGCGCCAACCTGTGGCCTGACTGTTTGAGATGTTGCAAACGTTTCGTTTTAGCGAGTAGAACTCTCTATGTGTTTTTCAGCATTTTTGCGGTGTGGCAGTGATAGCAGAGGTCCAGCATATACAATGTATAATGATAAGATTGATTATGTGTAATATTTGTTATTTGTAACAGCAGAGGACTCATCTGGGCATCCCGAGCAACGTGATTATCTGTTCACGTGTGTGATATTGAACCGCTGGTTGTTGATCTTTCATGAGTTGTTGATGTATAAAAAAATACCACGTTGCATGAATTGTTTGGCAATCGTGGAGGAAGATGTAAAGTGATGGTCTTTGGTTATGTTCGAGCTGTCCTTTTGTTTGTAATTGTTTGTTGGTTTTGATGGTTATTCTGTTGTTGGAAAATGTTTGGAGACTAGGGAGGTAAGATTTTCACAGCATCTCAGCGTCGGAAAATTATGCTTGTTTTTGCCTGTCTTCTGTGATGAGTATGGTTTTCTATAAATTTTTCTTGCTTGTCGTGTTTTTCGAATGCCCCGAGCATATATGCTCTGCATAATAGAGTTTTGTGCGTTTGAGCGTTCATTCCATCAATAATTTTGGTTTAAGAATTTGTCGAATGTTCACGCGGATTTACCGTCATAAATATTGAATTGTGGGAGGATAAGTGTAGCGACATTTTTGTTTTGCAAGTTTCTAAATTTTTGGGTGCTTTTGAGTGGATGAGACTGAGATCCGGAAAATCTACCGGGATGGCACAAAGTCACAGTCCGTTAGAGCAAAAATGATCAGGAATCCGCAATGGGAGAAAATCGCGGCCAGTTAATTGACAACGCCGTGGTTCGAAGTGCTGAGCAAACTATTCAGCAGACAGTCAGTAAAGAAAGAACTACTTGTTTTCCTCCAACCGCAGAAACGAACGATCAGCTTGTATCGCTACCGGAAAACCGCGCAAGCGCAATAATGACGCCCCAAAATATGTTGCTAATAGTACAGCAATTGCTTAGTCCGATCAACGAACGATTAACGTCCATGATCGAGGAACAAAAGAAAACCAATGAACAATTTTCGGCGTTCAGGGAGGAATTGACGTCCGCGATGGAAAAAGGGATTGGAGAAATTAGGGAAAATGTGCCAACGCTACGGGCGGGTCAGGAAAAGCTAACCATTGTTGTTGGTCGCAGTAATGAGCAGTTGGTGGATGTACAAAGACGCGCGTCGGAAATAGGTCAGGAGACGGAAGAAAGGATTACCATGTTGGAAACGCGTGTCGTGGAAATTGAGAGGAGCCACAGTGCGGATTTGACCCAACTCGGAGAAGAGATGAGTCAAATTCGCGTGAGCGTTGCAAAGCTGAAAACAGAGCGCGAAACGCATGAGAGCTTTTCGATGAAACAGACAAGTAAACAGCGGGACATCCATGTGTCGGCGTGTTGGGAATCGGTAAGAACGGACAGACAGACCAAACCATCGAGAATGCCAACTGTCGGACATGAAAGACGAGACCTGCGATATTTGTGCATATTTGGACAGGCGGGAACAAATGCCGAACATCTGTTCCAGGTCGAAGGCCTCAAGAGAGTGCCAGGCGGCGAGCGATGTTTTCCGAACGCATGCTACCCTCTGAGCAGGACGCTTTTTTGTGACTGTGTGAGCGAAACGCAGCTGGGGTGCGATTATGAGCCGTATGTGGGAGGTTTCGAAGAGAGAGATTGTTGCGGAGAACTGAGAGGCGAAATTAGTGCTAAATTCATGCACAGTCAATCAGTGTATTTTGCTGAGAGGAAAGAATTTGCTGAGAATTTCCGAAGCACAAACGCCAGCGATAAATATGAGTTTTGGATGTGCGTGGTACACGGAAGGCTCAAAACGGGAGCTAACTAGGCTTAGCCCCTACCCGAAAAAAAAAGAGACTTGGTTTGGACCGCAGACATACCCAAGGATATGAAGTAGAGAATAATTATGGTAATAAATAAGTATAATGTTAGTGTCATATAGTGGATAGTTCGCAGAAGTGCGTTTGCGACGGAAAAAAAAATGCTGTTCTCCCTAATGGACGGAAAGTAAATTCTGGTAGCATCTGAGAGTTGCGAGAGGAGGAAATTTTGGTTGTAGGTAATCTTACCTGTGCCATAAAAACAGTTGAATTGATTTGGTACATGGGGTGGAATTGAAGAACAGTCACTGCGTGTGGAGAATGCTAAGATGCGATGATTGATGTCAGGCGAGGAGGAAATAGTTTTTAACGATTGTGGAATGAATGTGAGATGGTACGTCATTTTTCTTTGCTAAACTTCTCTGGCTGCTCTTGTGAGGAAGTTGCTGAATACTTGGTGGACCTAATTTTCCAGACATTTGAAAGTTGTTGGTGGAAGTTTTGACGTTGGTCGAGTTAAAAAAATAAATAAAGGAAGGTATTTTTGAGAGTCAGTTGTAGCCAGAGCGGCACTGATGTATGGAGAGCACTTAGACTGGAGTAAAGGAGTCAGTGGATGAGTCCCAATTTGTATTTGCATTTTTCTCGTGAGAAGGACAAGATTTTAAGGTGAAGAGACAACGGACCTGCATGGATTGGAAGGTTTCAGACGTTCCTTTTGGCAACGGATAGAAGGCCAAGGACGCATAAGCAGTCCGGTTGTCGTTCAATTAATGTGGTGGTAGTAGGTCGTGGAAGTTTCATATGAGGGACAAGGTAATTATCCCCTGGGGCTCCGTTAATTTGTGCTTGAGGTGGTGGAAGTGTGCCGAGTCTGGTATAACGAGGTTTTGTACACTCTGGATTTTTTTCATAATAGCGGGAAGCGGGAATAATGTGGTTCCACCAAGTCAAACCAGCATAATGCTTCTCCATCAGATATTTCATTCCCTGACATCACTCCTTTGTTTTGAGAGTCGTCTGTTAGCAAAGTAATTTTGCCGTTCGGAAGAGATAATTCATGACAGTTGAGAGTATAGGGAAATACGAATCCCAGATGCAGATTGTCGTTGAATAGTGCACATTAGTGAAGATATTCTTATTTGTGTCCAAGCGGAGTTACTTCTTCAGCATTTGAGAATTTTTAGATAAAATTGTGGTTTTGTAAGGTAAGGAATGAAGTTTGATTTTCAAGTGGAGTATTTCTTTCGGCGCCAGACATGACGCGAGATTTTAATTTAGATGAGGATAGCTGCGAGTTATACATTGTTAAAGTCTTCCCATATGATTTCTCGAAGAATAGTTATTGCTTCCACTGTTATATATTATGCAAGTTATTTGATAGGGTGACGAACTTCTTATGATTATGTATGCATTATTCAGTGTGAAGGCGTTTTCTGCAGGGTATAATGTTTTTTTTTTATGCTAGATTTGGTAGAATACTAGTAGTTTACTTTCTGAGAGTAAGGGATATGGAGTAGGTTTGTGGTCGCAAGGTGGAAAGGCTACCTTAGTGAAGGTGGACAACGTGGAGGTAGTGGTACACCAAGTTCTCTAAAGTGTCTGTTATGACTTTGGTCATGTGGTCGATATGAGGAATAGGTCGGTGAACCATGGCTTTCGAATTAGGAGCCGAAGCATAAGAGTGTGGGTTGTTTTGAAACTGGGAGTGTCAACTGAGGCAGAGGGTGTCCTTGACTTCACCGGGGTGCAGGGACCTGGGCTCCATCTGTTTGTGGGCAGGCGCCTTACCATCTGCGTGAAGGTGGCTGTTTGTTATGAAGTCGGTTCTGCTCTACAGGGAATCGTTGTGACTGTAAATTCTGTTAGTTGCAAGGAGTGTGTACGCATGAAGAGAATATGCCGACCCCTCGTTTAAGTTTAGTTATTGTCAGATAAAGTTTGGAGATTTTAAGTTTTTATGGATATTTAAAGCTGTAATTAGCGTTATAAGTAGTCTATAAGGAAAATAGTGGTTTGGTTTAGGGTTCTTGATCATTACTGCGTGGCCCTGATTCATTGCTCACTTGTTTTCGGACACAATGGTTTTCTCTGTTTGGTTATATGGGCATTGTGGAAGATAAAGCCTTTATGTGATGGCTTTGTGATTATTTTTTATATTAATTCTTCTACATTTTGCACTCTCATTTGTAATTTTGTTAACAGAGAGTACAGGAAGGATGATTTGTGAGGCCACAATCTGGTAGAATTAATTTTGTTTGAGCAACTGTGTGCTGGTATTTTATATGTATTGTATTTTCATGTAATATCTGTAACCATCAGAAAGGATGGACAACGGCACAACGATGTATTTTCTGAGACTATAGTTTCTTAGGATTAAGTTTTTTTCTAAATACTGTGTGTTATTGTTTAGATGTTGTGTACTATTTAAGTTGTATCTGTAGCCATAAGATAGGCTGGACCCAACTGGTATCATTTACGCCATGCCCATTGTAATGAATGTCACAGAGAGAGTTTCATGCTCGTAGCGGAGCGCAGTGTAAGATCGAGCAGTCACTGCAGTGGTTGTTGACCAAGGAGACAATCCGCATGACTTTTCAGCAGAGGGAAGTGTCGAAATGGGTGGTTTTATCAAGGTATTGTATGACTCGGGCAAACGATAGGTTGAAGAGACAGTTCTGGCTAAAGAGCGTGAGGATGAAATGTTTCGGGACAAAGTGAGAGGATATGTCACATGGACTGAATGAAAAATTTGAACTTTAAATAGGAAATTTCAAATTTTTGTGGAGGTGGCAGTTGAAGCTGTAATGTCCTACAGAGCACGTCGGCTCGCTGGCGCGGAGGTGTGCTGCCCGACACTGTGTGTATCTGAGGGCCAGTCGATGATAGAAGGCAGACGCCTGTCCCCAGAGACATGTTTGGTTTGGCGCAGGGGCGCGGGACACAGACCGCCCTCTCTTCTCGCGATATTTTTGTTTTTTCTGGAGGGCTTGCCGTATGTGGTACAGTGTGTGGGACAGCCAGAGGATGGAGGGGATGGCATCTACTCCTCGGAAGTGTTTTTTTTGCTATGTTCTATGTCGTCGGGAGAGGGGAGAACGTTGCTGGACGCCCGAGAGCAAGGTTGTGGACAGTGGCTGCTGCTACAAGTGATAAACGGAGGTAGCTGTGTGTATCAGCCGGTCGCGCTGGTCAAACCCTGGCCCGCCGACGCCGACGCCGCCGCCGCCGCCGACCAGTGTCCTGCCGGGTAATGTGTACCGCCTGCTGATATAGAGACATACTGCAACATCTCAAAACCCTGGAAACTGCCCTGAGTGACTCATGCCAGAATTAAAGAGCTATTAGCCTGGGTGCCTATCATATGTTTGCCATACATTTGTGATCTTGAAATGACAACAATTTTGTCTTAATGAATAAATTCATTTTCTTTTAATGTGAACCCATTTCTTTTGTGTGATCCCCTGAGAATTGTCATGTGAAGAGCCCATTATAAATATTATTGAATTAAAATAAATTAACTTTGCTACTTTTGCGAGCTGGCACCATACAAGGTGTTTTTAAGTCAAAACTAATACCCCGCCAACGAGACATTACAACACCAAACACCGATTATGTTGTAACAACAATACGAAACATTTTTCTTTCACTTTACTTGAGAACAGGCTCGTCATAACTGATGTTAAACGTGTTCGCAAAATAATCGATGTACAACCTGGAAGATGACAGAAAGCATGTACTTCAAAATATGTACTCATGTTTTTAGTGTCAATAGGTACAAGTCAAACAATATTCTGTCGTCTACCTAACAAAAAGTATGGTAGTTCACGAAATGAAATTCCTTTGCGGTGTTGTTTGTGCCAGACATCTTTAATTCAGGCTATTGTTGGTCTTACGTCTAAATACAAGAAGTTAGATTATCATTCAGAAATCAGTTCTGGAACTGCCTGAGATATAATTTATCGCCACACTATCGAGAAATCAGTCCATGACAAGCCTGGAACCTGTTCCATTTTTCTTTGATAAGACATACATTATTTGCATAGCGACATTTTTTTAATTTCAAAAAAAAACGCAAAGAAACATATTGGACTACAAAAGCTGCACAGTCAGTGGCAGATCCAGGGGGGGGCCTGGGGGCTCAATCCCCCCTAAAAGTATCTAGGTCCACCCCCGATATCGTAATTTTTGAGACTAGGAGACTTTTTTTTTTTTTTTGCTCTACCGATCTTTTAAGGGTGGCATGACTATACAGCCTACCCTTACCCGACTCAAGCATCCCCCCCCAAACAAAATCCGCTCAAGCCTCCCCAAACCAAAAACCGTTCAAGCACCTCCCAAACCAAAATTCTGGACCCGCCACTGACATTATTGTAAAACTACTTTGGGATCTTTTTTTCTTGCAAAAATCTGTAATGCAGATATTTAATGGGCTTCTTCTAAATACGAATAGCTATACCAAAACATCTAAGCTGTTCAACATGATGTATCGGCGATCAAATGCTCTGTTACCTGCGTGGAGTAAGTCTTGCCGAAATATCGCGTTTGACCAGGACCACAATCTGGCACTAGATATCGAGCATAAGGGAGAGGAAATATTTTCTTTCGGTTGTAAGGGAGTCATGGAATGAAATATATCACCAAGGAAAGTGCTGTATAGTTTACAAAACGCACTCTAAAAATTGAAAAATTAATATGAGTGAAGGGCAAAAGAAGATGGATGAGCAAATTACACTCAAAGTTTTTAGAAAAAAATATAAGAAACGAGAGAATGGGTGCTTAGAACAATCGCCCCTGGAGCATGTGCTTCATGGCAATTAAATTAAATCACCGGAATAAGTTTGTTAGTTTAATAATAACTTGAAGAATGTTTTCCTTTGACAACTCTGTCGCTTTTTGCATCTTAGATTTTTATAAAAAATGTACGAATGGCCAGAACGGCCATAAAATCTCATCATTATATACACTAATACACCTGCAATATTACTGAGTTTAGTCTATCAGTATAGGTATTTGAATTAACTCTGTATGTGATTTGTACATAATGAAGGCAGAAGACTGAAATAATAGTTATTTAAAACATGCAATTCCTACAAACCCGAAGTCAACTCGCTTCAAATAAGCAACCATCCTAGTTTTACTGTACCCCGCAATACAGAATGTAATAATAGAGCATAACATAAATTCAAATTGTCAGCTCTTCGGTTTTGCATCATATAGTATAAGGCAAAACTTGTGACTGACTTAAAAAGATCATTATACAGTGTGTATGAGACGGAATTTGTCGAATGGTTGAAATCAGCAGAACAATGAGTTGTTGGTGGAACGGTGTGTGTCTATGTTCGATGCGGTAATTTTATTTGATGATGCACATTTGCACTGTCAGTACGGTAAACGTCCATCCTTCGCAGGCGAATCTGAGCTCACGTTCGGCACAGGATCGTAAAAAGGGAGCGCAAATAAACACCGTGGAGTCGTCGCACAGCCAGAGATCAACCCATCATCAACAGGCTTCCCGGACATCATAACAGGACACGTTTACGACTCACGTGTCAACACTTGGCTACTACCATCCATCACGTTTGGAACCGATAAAACTTCATGGACTGGGATTCGAAGTAAACTCAGAGATCTGTATTAGATTAAAGAGATTCTGTGTCTTACACTGATAATTGTGTACACATTTTATTACAATTTCCATCATCTGCTTACTGTTAGTAGGATGACCATACTCTTTTCTCGCTATTTTCCTTTGTGCACTTCATTTATACATACATTTAATGAAAAACTTTGATATTCCATTTTGAACATACTCTTAATGTGCCCTAACATTCTGTAGTCCCCTAGACTATACAGCGGCTCTGATTCAATACACGACATCCTTTAAAAAACGGTTGACTTTTCGATATTTTTTAATGTAAATGACGCAGAATTTTAATTCGCTTGGTAATGAAACGTTCTTTAATGTTCCCGGAAAAATACTGAATAGTATATTTCCTGTTCCCTACTTGGCTAGCAGTCATAAATAAATTTCAATAACTATGTACTGTTGTTATTGACACGTAATAAATATTCTCAAACACATTCGTCATCTCATATTTTTACAATTAGTCTGAAGTGAGGAAATTAACTTGTTCTGCAATTTTAGAAGAATTTCTAAAACTGTATGTACAACTGTCTTCTGAACGTGTAAAAATGTATCATTAATGTTAAATTACTTATACCGTTTGATAGTATAATGTATCAGGTTTATTGGTTGAAACTAGTTTCCTATAATCTTGCAATTAAGGAAAAAAGTCAACTCTTGAAATTTAAAATGAATATCGGATATAGAGTCTATTAATAACTCTTAGAAAAGAAATTGGCACCGAGCCTGGTTGCTGAGCTGTTAATGTTATCCAGCACAGCATTCGGGAGGACTAGGTTTCTAATCCCCGTCCGGCCATTGAGTTTTTGGTTTTAAATGATTTTACGAAATAACTCCAGGTGAATGCGGGGAGGATTCTTTCACATCGCCATGGCCAAATTCCTTGATTTTCATTCCCTCTTGGTTCTTGACCTCGAAGTCGATGTGCAGTAAAGCCTTAACAGAACTAGTATTGTCACGTACGAGTTACTCTCCCTCTCTGAAATTTCTGTACACAGATAATGTATTAAAATAAATTCTGTAAAAATAAATTTTATACACATTTTTAAAAGTAATTATAAACACAGTTCTTTAAACGTTCTATGAAATTGCCTTTCAAATTGGACATACTAAACAAATTAAAAAAAAGAATATTGGAAAATCAATTTTTGAAGATTTTTAAAATAAATGTTTTCACGAAATATTAACTGTCCGAATCAGGAAATTCTCCATCGAATTATAAACATGTTTCTATAAAAAAAGTAAAATTACAGTAACAAAAAATGTAAATAACAAATTTATTAAAATAACAAATTTTGTTATTTTACAAAAACCATAAATTCCTGAGAACATTGCTATACTTCTCGCGCAAACTGTATCAGGAAACTATGTGAATTTTCAAATGATTTTCGAAATACTGGCATGGGTTATTAGGGGACGGGAATGGTATTTTTTCACGTTTTCTCTAGAAAATCTTCCACAAATCTGCAAGACCAAGCGTTTTGAGAGTTGGGTGGTTACCAGATTCTATTCACTAACCATGAAAATTACCTAAAGGGAATCTTTTCTTCAACATTCCTCCCAATAATCCCACTACAACTATTTTAAACCACACAACATTTCGAAATTTAATATTATAATCTGGCTATGGTTAATCGGAATTACGCATCAGCCGGAAGTATGTGTGGCTAAGCTGGGCAATACGTAAATTGTAGTTAATATTATTATTAGAACCATTGTTATTTTTCAAAATTGCAGGAACAGGTTTCAAGTGTATGAAAGTGAAAATTTTATATTACATTCTATTTTATA
The DNA here is from genome assembly GCA_031002005.1 of Vandiemenella viatica. Taxonomy (NCBI): domain Eukaryota; kingdom Metazoa; phylum Arthropoda; class Insecta; order Orthoptera; family Morabidae; genus Vandiemenella; species Vandiemenella viatica. The sequence goes on from CM061920.1 coordinate 194,149,859, forward strand.
CTGTACCGCAACATTCAAAAAGATAAATGAGAAAAAACCCTCCAAGAAATTGGGTATACCGCTTCCATGGTTGACACTTCTTCTTTAGTTGTATAAATTGGTATTACAGAAACCCTATCCCTTTACACCTGTCTCATTGTTTTTCTGTGCCTCATTAGATCAGCTATTGCGGGAAACTTATTTTCTCGGAAGCAGTTTACTCGACCTCTATTCGGATTTTCGAAGTCTTGTTAACATTTTTTATGTGACACTCATACCTCTGAGAGTGACCTACATTTCCTTTAACGAGCAGTCTTTGCCAACATGTGACATAAGATACCATAGGGTGGTACGCACATTAGCACCAAAAAACTTTGTTTTATGTTAGTCTCTGTAGCTCACTTACACTGAAACACTTTCGGCTACACATGTTTTTTAAAAGCTCTTCAAATTTTGTGATGAGTTTTTTTTTCATTTTCAGAAATTCCCTTTATATTTTCACCCTCTCATCCACTCTTCTCTGTCGCTGATTTAATTAAAGGATTCTATTTAATTTTACTGGTGCCTTCTCATAATTTTAGAACAGGGAGTTAATGTGCGTTTAACGACTTCGAAGCGGAAGAGAATTTATGAAGATATAATTAGTTCTCACGAAGTTGATTTCGTACTTTCGTGAGGAAAGGAACGAAAAAAAAAAAAAAAAACAGCACAGACAAAAGCAATATCATTGGCAGAAAACAAAAAAGACGTAAAAATGCTTTTTCTTCCTCAGATGTAATGCACAACCGACACGAAATAAGTGATGCTTACTATTGTTAAAGAAATTTATTATTATTATTAAATAATTTTTTAACCTCGTTGCGACGCGCCCCGGTGCCAACAACAACAAATATTTTATATAAGTTAGTGATTTTACTAATTGTGAAATTGTGCTCGTGATATCTATTCTGACTCAGCACAATTATATTTTTGCATTTTAAAAAACGCCTCCTTATTAAAGTAGGATAGTGTAGTGCATTAAATCTACTGGAACATTTTATCCAGTAGAAGACCGATTCATAAATAAATGTGTAACACGATATATGTTTAAAGCGAAATCTATATGAAGGCAATTTGCACCCGTCACGTGCAAAATATATGCTCACAAGACAATGCCATACTTCCGTAATTTTATCTTGGTTAATTGACATACCTGAAAAGTTTAGCTGTTATCTGCTGGCAGAAAAATTACTGCAAATAAAATTAATGAAAGCAATATTTGTAGTATGTTGCTGGCATAATTCATATAGGGAAATATATTTTATTTCTGAAACAATTTTCGTTGTTATAAAATACCTTTAGTAAACGACTGAAGGAGACTCTGTTCACTACTCCGGTATAAAAAAAACCTTTCCTTGTCCTACTTCACCTGCTGTATTGATTAAATGAGAGTAACCTTTCGAACTTTGAGTTTAAGAGGACCCTTTTTCGAATCTCTATTGATCATTCCAGGTATGAGATTTACGGGGTATCATCAAACACTAAACTTGAATGCATAAGAAATGCTCTGGAAGATTTCCTTCCCAGTTGCTTTTCGATAGACTTCTTCCATTCTTAATCTCAGCGCCATCTACAAACCGCAAATCTTTGATCAGGGGGTGGGAGGGTGGAAATAATACCATCATCAGTCCTTAAGTTCTATGATTTCTGTTCAATACTTAGTTCTAGAGTTATCAAACTTGATCAGAGTCGAACATAATGTTGACTTTATCAACAGATAGGAAGACAGATTTCACATAAGCAAAAGACAAATATCCCCCTCCCCCCTTGAAGTGAAATGGATTGTCTTTTAATTGATGAAAAAAATTAATGTGCGAAAACTGGATTTTAAGACGTACCTGTTTCAAACAATATAGGCCGTAACGGATCCTTAAGTGATTTGTATGTTTTGCATGAATAGTTTTCGCACCTCACTGATAGCAGATAATGGTGTTATTAGCCATGACAGTACTGAAGGTCTACAGCTGGGGCTGAGGATCGCCTGTCCTAACGATGCGGGCGTATCTTATAATGGCTGCCGTAAATTCTAATAAGACAGTCGCCGCTTATCTCGGTTTAATGTGACTACGCTGCTATAAGTGACTGACATTTTTCTTTCATGAATATCTGACTGAGAGTGGTGAGTGAGCGGAAAGGCTCTGGCCTCTCATTCGTGGAGAATGTTGATTCGAATCCCAGTACGGACATCCAGATTCCGGTTTTCCATGGTTCCCGAAATTACTCCAGGCGAATGCCGGTTTGATTCCTTCAAAATCCCCTGGCTGAATACCTTTCCACTCCTTGTCCCCAATGCTAATGCCTCTACTCACCTCAACGAGGCGTAGAGGTATAAGAAAATCAATATTTCCTCTGAATATACTTCTTGGTTCATAAATGTTAAGTAGGCAGTAAAATTCCTACTGCCGGAGAACGTACTCAATATAAAAAAGTATCTTTCCTCTTAATTAAGGATTAGAGAATTCCCTGAACATATTAAAATCTTACATAACGTATTATGCGTTAGAAATATCGTGAACATCTACGCAAATTTTTTGTACATGAGTAAATTAGGTTTTTGTTGCGTGAAATATATTTTACCATAGATTAATCACTTTCGATTTAGTAAAAAGTATTTTATCGTGCCTAAATATAGAATTTATTTTGTCGAACTGAAAATAAATGAGCACAACATACACTAGTCTCATGCAAATCGCAGTAAGCCTTTGGAAATGGACCACGACCTCAGGGAAAATTTCTGAAGAATTCAGTTCTATGGTTCAGGTTAGTTTGATTGCGAGTGAGACCACGCTCTGGTGGCAGTATCCCTGCGAACGCATTATTCCCCTGCCCTCATCAAATTTTAATTTTAAATTCTTTGATAAGTTATTCACACCACTTACTTTGGTAACTTGTTCCAATCCATGACTCCCTTCCCTTACCTACGAGATAAAGTTTTCCTACACACTTTTACCTGAAATCCATGCCTTATCACAATAATTAACAACTGTCTAGCCACAGGTAAATAATTACGGTACTGTTTTAACAGCAGTCTTATTGTGCGTAGTTATATGACACTAAAGAAGTTTCTGGAAGAGTGTTTTAAAAACAAGAGACCGATTCATAGGCTGCATTTAAAAAGTGTATGATTGGTTAACTTGTTAGCTGAATAGAAGGGGAAAGGAGAGATATAGTCGACGAAGAAAATGGAGAGGACGATATAGAGTAGAATGTATGTAACAAGTAGTTGAGGACGTATGTTGTAATGGTTATAATAAAATGAAGGTATTAGTTTAAGATCAAACCAGTCGAGAGACAGATATTAATGTAGCTGTGTACTTTACGGCTAGTTAATATCGTGATCATTAGAGCTGGTAGAGGACTGGAAAAGAGCTAGAATCTTTGTCGGCATCTATCGGGAGTGAATTGGTGAAAACATGGAAAACCGAATTAGGAATCGAATTCATCTGTTATCGAATGTCAAGCAACAACGTTGTCGTGCACCCGTAAGACTCAGTGTTTTAATATGCCTTGAAACAGTAGTTCATCGAGAGTAAGTAGATGCTCTTAATAAAAAGAAAACACTAATTTTTAGCTCAGCGCGTGGTAAGAGATAATTAATTGGGATCGAACTATTTCACCCTATTGCGTATTTAGAAAACTTGCTGAATTTCATGAGATTTTATTCTTAACATAATGTAATATTATTACAGTATTATGCCAAATTCCGTTCAACCTTACTAATTTTAGTTCTTGAGAACTTAAAGATCCCCATGGGAGATTGAACTATATTTTAATTCTAAGGAAAAGCAACGTCTAACTTTTGAATATATATTAATTACCTTTTTATTATATTCCAGCCCCAAAGCACGTAAAAAATGACGGGTTTATCTGAGTGTTATGGTAATTTATTTCTCTGCAGTTGCCTAACTCAATAGAACTGTTATAGAATGAAGCTCATTGTAATTTATCGTCCCTTGTGCTGCAGCAAAAATCTTGGTCTAGGTTGCATTTCAGCCTTACCACAATCTCCGCTAATATTGCTACTAGAAAAGCAAAGCTTCGATCACACGCGAATTAACACATTCCCTGTATCGCATATCAGTGTCATTATGCATAGCTATATAAACTTGATCGAAATCTTCACAGGTTCTTACACATTCTTTATTTTTACCTGTGATGTTTTAATGGCTGACATAGCTTACATCGGCTGAAATAATGAGCCCAGTCAAAACAAAGGATGCTAAAAATAAATCTTAACAACTCATGCTATTCCACGTATTATTTAATTGTGGTTTAGGCCACATATATCGCTATAAATTTGGAAAAAAACAACAACAACAACAACAACAACAACGATAATTATTATGCCAATCTAAATGAAATAAATACTTTTCTTTCAATGTTCTGATAGTTCATTTCTTAGCAACTGCCTAACTAAATAGAATTGTTATAAAAATAAAATTCCTGGTGCCTTGCGCTGTAGAAAAGGTTTCCGTTTCTATCCGGGTCTAGGCTGCATTTCAACCTAACCACACACTACTCTAAACTTGTCGCCAGAAAACAACAATCTCACGTTTATTAATACATGTACTGTATGGCATTTTAGTAGCAATAATGCATCACGATATAAATTTCATCAAAAATCTTCATCCATTCTTACGCCTTTCTTTTTGTTATCCGTGATTCAGATCGATATTATCACGTTTGGATGGCTGATACAGTTACATGTTGCTGAAATAATAGCCTCAATAATATTGCTCAGTGAGAGCAAAGGAAATTAAAAATAAATCATATAAACTTACATTATGGCAAGTAATATTTATTCTAATTGTAGTCTAGGCTGCACAGATCGCGAGCAGAATGCATCAATTTCCGTTCAAACTAATTAATAATTTCAATAATAGGACATAGTTTAAATTATTTCGGAAAAAAACTAAATTATTCATGTTCTCTGCTGTAACGTCAAATGCTAGTTATAATTCTGACCCAGGCTAAGTAAAAAAATATTCAAAACTTTCGCTAAGCTTTTATCTTACTTATCTATGGACAAAAGAATTTATGGAATAGTTCTATATATCAAACGAATAATACGTAAATATAAGCATCTATTGATTTATATGTCGATTTAAACGCAATACATACTTTTATTTCAGTGTTCTGTCAGTTAATTTATTCGCGGATGCTAAGAAATGTTATTAAATAACGTGCATAACCTAGGAAAAAAAATTCTTAAAGCGTGACGTCATAGGGTGACGTCATGGCCTGACAGTTAACGTCATAGATGACCAAAACTTACGTATTATAAATATAGACTAGACCCAAAGCCCGTCAAAAATGACGGGTTGAAAGCAACGTCATGTCTTCTTAATTGCTTAGCTAAAAAGAATTGTTATAAAATAAATCTCAATGCAATTCCTCGTGACTTGCGCTGTAGTAAAATGTTTAAGTTTCCATCATGGTCCAAGTTGTATTTCAATCTAATCACAAACTCTGCTAAAATTGCCGCTAGAAAATGAATGTTTCAACCATAAGCGAATTAATACATTCACTGTGTCGTATGTTAGTGGCAATAATGCATCGCGCTGTAAACTTGATACGAAATATTCACGGGTTCATAGAAATTTCTTTTTAGTTAACCGCGATCCAGACCGATATTACAACGTTTCCATGGTTGACACAGTTACGTGTTCATAATAACCACAGTAGTATGGCGTCAGTGAATAAAATGGAAAATAAAAATAAATCTCACGCTATGCCACGTAATATTAGTTTTAATTGTAGTCTAGGCTACAAAGATCGTGATCAATGTGGAACTACTTTCGTTCAAACGAAGAAATGATTACAGTAACAAGACACAAATGAAAACAATTTAAGTTATTTTTTTAAATTAAATTACGCATACGCTCTGATGTAACTAAAAATGTCAGATGTAATTCTGACTAAGACTAAATAACAATCTAATAAAAACTGCAGCTAACATTCTAATCGAAAATTAAAACTTTTATCTTACACTGAAGAGCCAAAGAAACAGGTATTGGCATGCGTTGCAAACTCAGAGATATGTAAACACTCAGAGTACGGCGCTGCGGCTGGCAACGCCTTTATTAGACAACATGTGTCTGGCGCAGGCGTTAGATCGGTTACTGCTGCTACAATGAGACGTTATCACGAATTAAGAGAGTTTGAACGTGGAGTTATAGTTGGCTCACGAGAGATGGGGCACAGCATCTCCGAGATAGCGATGAGGTGACTATTTTCCCGTACGACCATTTCACGAGTGCACCGTTAATATCTGGAATCCGGTAAAACATGAAATCTCCCACATCTCTGCGGCCGGAAAAAGATCCTGCAAGAACGGTACAAACGACGACTGAAGAGAATCGATAAATGTGTCAAAATGCAACCCTTGCTGCGGATTTCAATGCCGGGCCATCAACAAGTATCAACGTGCGAACCATTCAACGAAACATCATTGATATGGGCTTTCGGAGCCAAAGACCCACTCGTGTAAGCTTTACGCCTCGCCTGGGCCCATCGACACCGACATTGTACTGTTGATGATTGGAAACATGTTGCCTGGTCTGACAAGTCTCGTTTCCAATTGTATCGAGCGAATGAACGTGTATGGGTATGGAGACAACCTCATGAATTCATGGACCCTGCATGTCAGCCGTGAATTGTTCAAGCTGGTAGAGGCTCTGTAATAGTGTAGGGCGTGTGCAGTTGGAGTGACATGGGACCCCTGATACGTCTAGATAAGACTCTGACAGGAGAGACGTACGTACGCATCTTGGCTGATCACCTGCGGCCATTCATGTCCATTGTGCATTCCAACGTACTTGGGTAATTCCAGCAGGACAATGCGACACCCCACACGTCCAGAATTGCTACAGAGTGGCTTCAGGTAGACTTTTCTGAGTTTAAACACCTCCGCAGGCCCCCAAACTCCCCAGACATGAACATTGTTGAGCATGTCTGGGATGCCTTGCGACGTGTAGTTCTGAAGAGATGTCCACTCCCTCGTACTCTTACGGATTTATGGAGAGCCCTGCAGGATGCATGGTGTCAATTCCCTTCAGCACTACTTCAGACATTAGTCGCATCCAAGCCACGTCTTGATTCGGCACTTCTACGTGCTTGCGGGGGCCATACACGAAATTAGGCAGGTGTGCCAGTATGTTTGGCTCCTCAGTGCATATAACAGTGGGGAAAGAATTTAATGAATACTTGTACATCCCACGAATATTAAATAAATATAAGCAAGTAATATTTAATATGCCCATTTAAACGAAATACATACTTTTCTTTCAGTATTCCGTCAAGTCTTTTATTCGCGGATGATTAGCTAAATAGAACTGTTGATATCATACAGCAAGATGTCTGGTCGTTGTAAGCAGATACTAGAAGCGTGGAGTCAAAGCATGACGTCACCTCGTGACAAAACATCGTGACCAAGATTGGAATTTTATAGGTATAGTTTAAATGTGTTACTAGATGTTAAATGTGCCGTTTTAATGTAATTCATTCGTCACTTTTAAAATGAAGTTACACTGTATTTAAGTTTATTTTCAGGTGAATCCAATTGGCTTGCTCTCAAATCAAGTCATGCATAATTTTTATAGGTCTTTGCGACTAAAAGAAAATCAGAGTATCATTTTTTTTTTTTTTTTTTTTTTTTTTTTTTTTTTTTTTTTTTTTTGCTGGTAGATTTAATACATGCAGTAGCAAACGAAAAACCCAACAAAAGATTAATAAGGAAATACTGACTGCATTACTGTATACTAGTACATTGTATTAGCTCAGAATACTACAAGCCATGAAAATGTGGAGCATCGGCCATAGATCATGCTGCGTCGTAGCCGCGCCGCCTTACTGTTGCGGAGCAGCTTCCGCCGTGGTGCTTTGTTATCAGTGGCAGGGTAACGCTCCATTGTGTTGCTGGCGGGCAGCTGGTGCGTTGCCTGCGGGACAGTGCAACGCAGGCAGGCGGGCGCCTGTGCCGCCGCTGCTGGCGGTCGAGAAGAGCAGCTCGCTCGCTGCCGCCGCCGCTTTATTGATTCTGGGAGGCGCGGCGCCAGCGGTGCGTGGGCGGCTGGCCGGCGGCAGTGAGGACTACAGCGACCCCGCCAGAGGCAACAGCCCGGGACAATTCCCTCCGCGCCCACCATACAACTGGCCCACAGATACATCATACAATCTGCTAAATGTAAATACTAATTTTTCTTACAGTTTCACTTAATTGTTCCCATATTATTAAGTTTTTTTAAACAAAAAAAAGTAATTTAACCCAACTAGGCCCGTGCAAAAATTTGGCGAATGATAACAAGATAACAATTCCATGTGGTCGTGACGACCTGGTCACATGGTTTATATTGGGTGCACATTGCGCCTCTGTCGTAGTTGCCTTTACCTAACCCGGTAGTTCTGGCGGATACAGAGGACCTACTGTTTAAAGTGAAATCCGAACCGCAGAAGCGTTCTGGCATACTTCACATTACACAGCAAGCTCTTCCAGCAATGAAGGTCAAGTTAAGGGCCTATGAAAATCTAAAATCTCCGCCGAGACAGGGATTCGAACCGGGGACCTTTCGTTTTCCACATGGTGTTAAAAAAATTATGAGAACATGGAAAAAATTCAAGAAAAGAATAACGATTATAATGGATATGTTTAGGACCAAGCAAGTAGGGTGTGAAAGTGAATTGTCTTGCTTTTACCGACGATCTTACATTACTATAGTCGGCGTCATGAAATTAGGCCTGCCAAGGTCACGTAGTCTCCACTGCCTCCCCTGCCCGCACCAACCCTCTGTCCCTTGGTTGGGCCGGCGACATTGCCACATTAGCTTTTGCCGGTCGTCCATGGTATCTTTACACGCGGTCGCTTTATTTCCTTAGTTTAAGGCCTATTCGAGTAATGTTAATGGTGGTGATGTTCAGGAACATAATCATGCAATTAGTGTATTAACAGACAGAAGTATTGTAGTGATCTAGGCGATCACTTGCCCAATTACTTCAACTTAATTTCTCAAGACGGTATCCAGGGCGGGCGAGCATGAAAAAGTTAAGCAATAGAGCTATGACCTGGGAAGTAGCACGCATATCAGCAAGCCAGTGGCCAAGCGGCTGTCCTTATTGCAAGCTGTTAAAGTTACTCCATACAGCAGGTTAGCGAGGAGTATTGCCCTCTCCACATAGTGATGATAGGAAGGGGGAGTATCTATTTAAACCCTGGGAGCAGCGGTCTGGGGGTCTGTCTACGAAAGTCTTTCAACGAACCACATCGACGCCGAGGGCGTCGTCGCCGGCGCCGCCGGGGCGGCGGTCGCAGAGAAGAAGATGGATGTCGTCTATTACTAAGGTGGGCTCTGCTGCGATAGTTGGGTGTGGACAGTAAGGAATCATTTGGTCATATCCATTTGGGCATAGTCTTCAGGGAGATTATCAATAGTCCATTTAGTCTGGGTTGCGAGGCACCCATAAGTTACATGCTCGCCCTTGTCCTTGGCCCTATCTATAATGTTTTGTTTCAAAGCCAATGCAACATTGTAAATATTCACCTATGTCACCAGTCATTGCTCATGTGAATAAATATGTAAATAGGTAAATGCCGTTTACCGTAATTTATCCTAGCTTCCTCAGCCACTCCACTGTTATTATCTGAATGTACTGAGCATAATAACCTGTCAGGTGTTGCAGTAGGGACCTATGACGAATATTCATATCAGAACTATGGTCGATCTCCTATGGTCGACCCTTATCCACGTCTCCAGGGGAAGTTCACCCTGTCGGCTCGTATCAATCAGCTGGCGGGGTCACGACAAGAAGGGGTTAAAATTATGGTGTCATGTTGTGGAGGGCGTGCAAGTGGTTCGAAGGATCACTGAATATTTCGTCCTATGTAGGTTCATGATGGCAGTTCAGGTTTCTGTCCTTTGGCCAGCCCTGCGTCAAACGACGTCACGGCTTGGGAATAGTTATTGAAAGAGTAAACGGCAATAGTTAATCCACATCCACTATCCAGTATCCCACAGAAGACGTCGTTCGAGGAGATGGTCCGATTACGTTAGCGGCCTAGCAGAGGAGGCGGCCACAACACAGCATTCAGCAGGCGGGTCGTCGACACGAGACAACGCTGCGACAGCAGGAAATCGCCGAGCGGGCAGTTTGGGTCAGCAATCTAATGTAAGTTCGCAAGCAGTAGGCGGAAAAAATAACGCAAGTTCCAAGTATCAATGCCTCAAGAAGACCTATTTTTAAATCAAGAAAGTGTCCATGCCCTTATAATCAGATTACCAGAATTTAAATCGCACAGAATCGCAGCAGTATTAAATTTAAAAAGATGTGTAACGCTACTAATTAAAGCGTAATTCCATGAAATTAGTTATGTACAGAAGTTGTATTTGTTTTGAAGAGCCTACATTCAATTGCCAGAATTATAAGTTATAAATTTACGATTGTAAGAGATATCGAGTAAAATCAAATCGGGAAAATGCTATAATCATAAGGGTAATTTTGTTAATTAAATCTCGAAGTGAAGGTGCATAGTGTTTGTTACTGTCTGAAGAGCAGAAATAAATGTGGAAAAGTACTTTCGTGAAAATTGATCCCAGTAATAAATAGAACATGCTAAATTGTTCAAAGCTTTGCAATTAAACTCGCGCATATTACTTTAATCGATGGTCTAATGTTTTACCCTTATCATATAATTAATATTAGAAGTTTGAAAGATGAATTATATGTATTCTGTAATCGTGAATGACTAGCTGAAGGAGAAGTTATGCTAACTGGAATAAAATATTTTGGGATGTCGCTATACTATAAGTTACAAGTATGAAGAATGATAGAACTAATATGCTAAGTTAAGACGTAATAATTATCTGATTATTGAATAGATTTTAGCAGTTGGGTAAAAGTGTATACGAAGTTAGCGGTAGTTAAATGTGGTTGAGCAGTACCTATTAATTATGATTATAATAATTAAAGATGAACCGTTAGCAAAGGCAATGTGTATAAATGTTTAAAGTTCGTGCTACTAATTAAAAAGGAGTGTACAACGAAAATGATGGAACCGGTACTTAGAATAATTTGCAGAAGTATCGCAAATTAAAGCAGACTAACAGTTATGCGTGATTTCGTCCACTTGAAATGTGTAGTAACATAAGAGTGTCTTTAATAACGAATAGACTGTACCTCAGGAGTGAATAAAATTCGAAATAAGCAATGGTAAAATTCAAATGAAAACCAGAATGTTAGTTAATCATAAGAAGTGAACGAGTGATCGTAAACTAAATGAAATTTTATTGGTGGTTAGGTAAAGACTTTCACTTGTAAGGTAATACAAATGAACGCGTCAATTGAGAAAGTTAATCTTGGAGCTTTTAAAATGGAGAAATTCACAAGAGACGAAAGTACAGAAACGTAATGAACGATGAATTGAGAATTATAAATTATAGTAACGAATAGAATCGCATGTTGGTAACTAAAATATTGCTGTAAAAGTGTTTAGCTGTTGTAAAAATTATCGTACGTGAGTTACATGGGTAATTGGTCATTATTAAGTCTTAGACTGTAATATATAAGAATCAAATCACTTAATATAACATGTTATAAAGGAATCTTGAAAATAAGGTGGTACGATGTTCTAAGAGATCAAGAAATGCGAGGACAACACATCCATATTAAATGAGATTATCAGTGAATTAAAGGGAGCTTATCATGGTAGTATGGAACTAAAGGGCAGTAAAATAAATTAAAGGGAGTTAATATGGCAGTATTCAAGTAAAGGGCAGTAAAATAAATTAAAATAAGTTATAGACGAGGCACAAATGTAATCATAATGCATAACCGAAAGAACTGGGGCCTATGATTAATTATATGAGAAATTCTATAAGTGCTGTTCCTACGAGGTGGAACGAGAGAATGGTTGTGTGTTAAAGAAGTAGATAACAGATTATAAGGAGGGATCTAGAAAAATTGATCTCCATGTAAGGTGGAAGACGGGTAAATACCTTCCAAAAATTAGCGGTGGTTTGCGGTGTTAAAAAAAATATATATACATAAACCTGGAGGGTTTAAATAGAGTCGCTCAGGGTGGCGAAAATTGCAATAGAGGGGAGTCGCCCGGGAGAGGCGAAAACTGGCGAGAGTTGAAGGGGTTACATGATGTCGCCGGGTGAGGCGAGATTTGAGGAGAATTGGGTGAAAATGAGGATGCCTGGTGCAACACACTTGAATCCACTTTAACGCGGGAAGTGTATGTCCAAGGTGCCTGTGAGGAAATAGGAAAAGGTAAGTGGTGACTAGGTGTCGCCAATGTAAGCATGGTGTCAGTGGACGTAAATGTCCCTATGCTGACGAAGGAATGGTGTTAAAGATGAAAGGTAGGTTGAGTGAAGCAATATTATAGAGAGAGTAGAACTAAGTTATATAAGAAATAATTGGTAGAATTATTTGGAGGATAATGGGAGATTAAGGAGAGATGACGAAAGGGTCATCATTGGAATTATGGAGGAGAATTCGGGGGGAAAAATAGTAACAGAGTGGACGTTACTAGTTAACTGGCGCAAGACGATTGGAGGTCGTCACAAAAATGGAGGGGAAAATAAAGGTATTGCAGAGGGATGCAGTATCTGGTAATGGAGGGAGGTAAGGGAAAACCTCTTGGCGAATGGTGTTAGGGAGATTATGGGGAGGTAGGTGCGAAGTCTACCGTAAGAGGTGTGTTAGGGAGGCAAGGAAATCCTTAATGTTAATCCGTACTAGGTAAGGTACGAAGAACCCGCGAGGTTATAAAATAAAAAGTAAGGGGCAAAGGACTCCATACTATTAAGCCGTGCACGGGGGAATGTGTCACGAAGAACCAAATATGGTTGAACGAAGACGTGAACCGGGTATGGTTACGCACAAAGGTCGAGGGGAGTTTAGGTGGGAAATACCGAACTGTGGAGAGTTCGGGCTGGCGTTGAGCAGGTGCTGCTGTCAGCAGCGAAACAGTAAGTGTGTCGCTGACGAAGGATGACGTCAGAAGTTGAGCGGGTAGTACGGCGGCGCAGTGGAGGCGCGTAAAACTAAATGTAATTGGAATATAAAGCTCTAAATTGCTTAATAAGGCGTAGGGGAGGAGAAAAATTGCATTAATAGGGTGAATCAGATAAAATATCCATTATAATTATTGGTAATCAAGAAGTAGAATTGAAACTAAAATCATAGTGTAAGAAACACGAATGTAATTAACTGTATAAACATATTCAATATTATTCTCATTCAAGGTAACAGCACCAGTATGTAGAATAAGTAGAAGAGAAGTTATTAAATAGGGAATTTAATTTATGGGAATTATTTAAAGTAAAGAGAAAAAGGCGTAACTTTTATGAATTAAAGTAAAATAAAGGAGTAAAATTAAAAGCATTTTGTATGGTAGACACTAGATGCGCATTCTACGCATATGTAAGTCTGTACAGCAAATGATGAGAATAAGCTAGTTCGTAAGTGTTAAATAATGGGAGTACTGGCGAAGAAGTTAAGAGTTGTGTTAAAAGAGATGAAATCATGTTATGCGTATAATTGTTGTACTCAATGTATTAAAATGTTGGGGAGAATGTGATCTTAGTTCCTCGATGGGATATTGTGGAAGGTTAAATTAACCATTAAGTATAAATAAGAGAAATTAAGTGGAGTTAATGAGCTAACCAGTCATGGTGCATTTTCGTAATAGCAGTCACTGGCATCAAGGAAATAAGATCATATTAAACTATTTTGGAGTGATTACAATGTCTCGAGTCATATGGTATAAATGTAATATTAAAGCATGAATATGCTTTTAAATCATAAGGGAGTAGTGAAAAATCAAATGAAAGTCATCATTCTTGTTGTGTACATTATCTTCATAATTACTGAGTAACCTGGGGTTCGAGAAACTGAAGATTTAATGTTAATGACCCAGAGTTAGTTGGAAAAAAAAAATGCATTGTGAAAAAAATATCATTCATGTAAATCAATATGGAGGTGTGTCATTAGACGATCGTTAATAATCATGAATTAAAAAGCGAATGATCAACAAACGTCAAAAGAGAGTATACTAGATAACAATAGAAATGTAAATGTAAATTTATGCGGTAGAAAATATGCTGAAGATTGTATATGGAGGGGTCATCTGAAGTGTAAAGAAACATTGTATGTATAGAATTAAGAGGATGTTAAACTAATGTAAAATTTTACGAGTGTTCTAGTAACCTGTAATATGGCTGGAGTGGTGAATGGAAACAAGTAAGACGCTGAGCTGTCCTTAACGTAGCAAGCTGACGTGACGTCGCGAATCATGTCAACTGCTGCCGTCAGCCATGTGTAGTCTCAGCTGGCGGGGACGCTCGTATCCGCTGAGCCACGCCAAACAAGAGTCGGCAAGGTCGACATCACCACAAATCAATCCAGTCGAGATCAAAACAAAATAAAACAGATAAACCATTTTAATTGTATTTAACAACACACCAACACCTCAGTAACACGAAGAAAACGAAATTGTAATTACTTTTAAGGAAAACCTGTATTTAGTTTTAAGTAATTTTGCAAACTGCGTTTACAAAACACGTCCTCCGTAGACTCCGGACGTGGCGAAGGGGGGGACATGTAGTGATCTAGGCGATCACTTGCCCAATTACTTCAACTTAATTTCTCAAGACGGTATCCAGGGCGGGCGAGCATGAAAAAGTTAAGCAATAGAGCTATGACCTGGGAAGTAGCACGCATATCAGCAAGCCAGTGGCCAAGCGGCTGTCCTTATTGCAAGCTGTTAAAGTTACTCCATACAGCAGGTTAGCGAGGAGTATTGCCCTCTCCACATAGTGATGATAGGAAGGGGGAGTATCTATTTAAACCCTGGGAGCAGCGGTCTGGGGGTCTGTCTACGAAAGTCTTTCAACGAACCACATCGACGCCGAGGGCGTCGTCGCCGGCGCCGCCGGGGCGGCGGTCGCAGAGAAGAAGATGGATGTCGTCTATTACTAAGGTGGGCTCTGCTGCGATAGTTGGGTGTGGACAGTAAGGAATCATTTGGTCATATCCATTTGGGCATAGTCTTCAGGGAGATTATCAATAGTCCATTTAGTCTGGGTTGCGAGGCACCCATAAGTTACATGCTCGCCCTGTCCTTGGCCCTATCTATAATGTTTTGTTTCAAAGCCAATGCAACATTGTAAATATTCACCTATGTCACCAGTCATTGCTCATGTGAATAAATATGTAAATAGGTAAATGCCGTTTACCGTAATTTATCCTAGCTTCCTCAGCCACTCCACTGTTATTATCTGAATGTACTGAGCATAATAACCTGTCAGGTGTTGCAGTAGGGACCTATGACGAATATTCATATCAGAACTATGGTCGATCTCCTATGGTCGACCATTATCCACGTCTCCAGGGGAAGTTACCCTGTCGGCTCGGTATCAATCAGCTGGCGGGGTCACGACATAATATTCGCGAACCTGCAGGCCGCCTGGGCATTGTAAACCTAATTAAAATCATTGTAGCAGATATTTTAAAGTATTTTTAAGGAATATTACCAATAACTAATACGCAAAAATAAAAAAAAAATAAAAAATACTTCGCTAAATTACAAACACTGACATGGAGGTATTTGTGGCAGTCATTTCTATGTATAATCGATCCCTTACATTTTATAAATTAATTTTCGTTTTGTCTTTGATTTTGAAGATTTCTCGCGAAATTTGTCATGTATGGGCCATTGTGTACAATGACAATAATAATTCTTACAGAAGCTGAAAATATCTTTTCTGTGGAGGACAGGAAATATGTTTCTCAGTCGTAAACGAACCGACCGACCAGCCGGCACTGCGGCATGCGCTGCGCGCAATCATTCGCGCAAATATAAACTGTGAAACAATTCAAAAGGGGTTGTCTGAAGAGGCTTTGCCTGCTACCAGAATTAATTTCAGTATATTCTTAGAAACTTTCTCGCTGGAAGTTTTTACGTAAACAAATAAAACGTAAGTTAGTCAGCGACAACATTTTACGTTACACAGCCGAAACAACTAAGCGCTTCGTGTAACATTTTTTTTTTTATTCACATGCTTCCCTATTTAATGAATAGAATGTTTTCGGTATGAGTCTGTTAACTTTCAGGAAGGCGCATAATTTTTTTTGAGTTATTACTTATTATTTTTATTGCTTTTTCTGTCGGTTGAAGTGAAAAAGTATTTTGATTTCTAATTTTCATGGAAACACATTACTATTTTTTTTAAAACAGTCACACAAATATTTGGAATTGTAAAGAACATCACCTTGTCCCGCATGTTAAGTATTATGTTTTAGAAATTTTTTCGCACTCATTACTGAAAGTTGATTTTTTTGCTGATTTGCAACACTGTTCGGATACTCCGTGACCTTCACAGGACTAATTTCGTGACTGCCACTATAGCAGAAAATAAAGAAGCAGCTCAAAAATTGGTTGAAAATTTTCATGAGCTTTCAGAAAAAGCAAGACTTATGATCTCATATGAAAAAGCACAGTATACAGAATACAAACACATTAATGAAAAACATCTGAAGACTAAATTTGGAAAAATTAAGAGATTCGAAAAATTTAAATATCTGGATAGTAAGGAAGCGAATATAGCAAGATCTAGAAACATGGACCTAGAATATAGATTAAAGCAAAACAGATACTACAAGAAAGCGATCTGCTACAAAGCAAAGATTAGATATTATACACCAGATTTCAAGACGGAGGCAATTTTCAACCTAGAGTGCCTGGCATTGAAAAAGAAAACTGAAATTGAGGAGTTATAGAAAAAAAATTAAGATACTAAAGAATATCTTAGGACCAATAAAGGAAAAAGATGGTACTTGGGGGAAGAGAAAAAAATGAAGATCTATATAGGTATGCAGAAAAAATTGCAGGCAGAATGTTTAAGAGAAGTCTGAAACTTTATTGACCCGGCTGCAGTAGAAAATTTTAATAGAACCACCACCTTGCCTTTGATGGTAAACGCTACGATGATGTCTTACTGCAACTAGTGAATATATGTCCATGTGTTCTCCTTCCGATGCAACTATGTTGACGCGTCTATGCATGGAAGACTAGTAGTGCAACTTTTTCCCCTTGCTCTGATTTTAATGTTGAGCCATGCGCTCAGACTACTAGATTTGCTTAAAAAAAAATCTGAAATGGGTCGTTATTTGTATAATATATCCCTGGAACCGTCATGGATGCTTCAGCTTCCCAAAACAGAGGTGTTTCTAGTAATAATATTTACAGTTGCAGCAAGACCCTGGCAGATAAATATATATATAAATTATCATAAATACATTAATCTGATGATTTTCAATATTTTCTGATCCACTGCCCACTCTACGAACACATTCCATTTTAATTAATGCAGTACCAATTCATGATAAACGTAAAAAGTTTATTTACGCTATGTGAGAATTAATAAAGTTATTGATTGATTATTATTAATTAAATATTGGTATTGTTAAAATAATGGCATTAGAACTGAAAAGCTCATTAGTAAATTATAAAATTCATTTTGAATCAAAAAATATGACTGTAATTTCCACTTCAATTAACTCTTGTTAAAGAAACAACAATTACTTATAGGGTAGCAGCTTTAAAGATAAACAATACGAATCAACGCGGTACAAGAGTTTCTACAGCGAGCAAAACTTAATCTCAGTGAAAAGTACAGTTGGGTTTTGTGAACAGTTTCACTGTTAATTATTACGACGCGTTTTTCTGTGATGTACACAGATGTCAGCTGTCTTCATACATCAGACGAATGATCAACACATGCCATGAGTTTTTGTTGTAAGCAAAATGATCTCAAGACAGTTTACGGGTTGTTTTTTGACAGTTTAATGCTTGGCGCTATTTAGCTAAAATATGGACGTGACGTGTATTACGACCTTAATATTACGATCCACAAAATTTTAAGAAATTGGTTGACTTTGAAGGGTCATTGAAATAATAAATACAGACGTTTTGCACCGACAAAGACATAGCTATATGAAGTAAAAGCGTCGAAGGTCATAACTGCCTGAGCCCATGTGGCTAAAATACAAAGTTAATCTTTTGGGTTCATTCTGAAAAATTTGAAGGACTTATGTTGATGTTGAAGGGAGTCAGAAAAATTAATAGAAGTATTAAACACGGTCAGAGGCTATCTTGCTATTGTATAGATAAAGTAATAGCTTCACTTACGAGTATAGTGAAATACTTCGTCTACCAACCTATTTGAGCCGGAATGACAAGAAAGATAAGATTACAGAAATAATATGCCGCAATGATTCTTATATGAATTCTTTTTTCCCTTGTACCATTAGGGATTGGAATGCACAATAAAGAGATTAGCTTTGGTGCTAAGCATCCTCTGCCACCCACAATTTTGTGAATTGCAGTGTATATATGTAGATGAAAGATCGTAATCGTTTTATTGAATGTGATTGAAATTAAAATTTGACCTGTAATTCACCTTAAAGGTTTTGCTCTGCAAAATTTGAAGAATTTCCATTTATTCTGAAGGGAATTTTAATGCCTAAACTCACATTTGCGCGGACAGACAAGGGGTCATTGTATAAAAAATTTTTAGTTGTCTGCGTGACATGAAACGTAAGGTTGTAGAAGCGCGATCTTCCACTACAAGAGTCGTAACATTACACTGTGATGCATTGAGATGGATTTCGTGTTGTAAGCACCAATCACGTAATAATGTTAACAGTTCAGTTTATAATTGTACTTAATGCATTTCAATTTTCTCTTTGCTTAAATAGTTCAGTTTGTATATATGATTTCCAATCGAAGTAAACGCGTTCATTCGGTTATTCCATTGCATTACTAAATCATAATTAATGTTAATAATCACTGAAGTCTTTGTGTTGACAGCGATTTACGAAGTTGCTGTGAACTGTTTGCCGTTCTGCTTTAGAAATATTTTTTTTCTTTTTTATTTTATTTTTATTGGCATTTGAACATGTTAGCCATACAGCCAGCTCAACGTTTCTCTTACAGTGTATACATTGCTTTGAGATTATTTTCAATCTTCTGTAAGGACGACACAAGACGAACACAACATTTAATTAAAACCACCCATACCCTCGGCCGGACTCGAACCGGCGACCCCTGCTACGCGAAGCAAACTCGCTACCCCTGCGCTGCCGGGGTCGGCTGGTTTAGAAATATGCCGGAGGCTATAGCACGGTCAGAGCAATCGTAGGTCAACTCGTTATTATTAAACATCTCGCAAAAGAAATTGTAAAACCGTCAGAATTTTGTTACAAAGTATAAGACTGGATGGCGAGTACTTTTCAGTCATAGGTTCTGTAAATGTACCGAGAACTTGCCTAGAATGAACCGCACTCTCCACATCTGACAACGCCATCAACAAACGAAGTGGCTAAAAAGATTAACAGGTGAAGTACCAGAAATATTTGACCAGCGAAGGAAGGGAAATATACTGAAAGTAACATTTTGAAATATCTTGTATTACATTAATTTTGTAATATATAATAAGTTATAATTTAAATATGAATGCCAATCGTATTAATATGTTTTGAGTAGAAGTCAGAAGAATGACCATATGAGACTAAAAAAGGCGGAAGAACTGAGAGTAATCTGATAGAAGCGCGTGCGTCGGTGCTGGTGGTAGCTGTTGCCATGCTGACGAGACACAATGGGAAGGCGTGGATCGAACGACTTGAGTCAAGGACCCAACGAACCTAAGCTGACCCACGGAGTTTCCTGTCCGGTACTGACTGCAATAGTTTACAGCCTAGGCGAAAATTATCCAGCTGAGGATTACGCATAAAAATATCGATTTAATACCGTTAAAAAAACCTGAAATACATTGCTTTGGCTATTCCCACGATAGAAAAATAAAATAAAACCATGTGACCCGAAGGCGAAAACATCTCGAAGTCGCATTACTATACTTTTCGAATTGTGGTATTTTTATGGGTTATTGGATCCAGTTATAATCGTTGTATGTTGTGTAAAAGTATCATCAAAGTAAAACGAGTCGTATAACAGACTACAACTTTCAAAAACCCTTATCTTCCACTCGCCAACGACTGTCAAATTTGTTGTGAAATGCAATTTCAAATTTCACTTTTGATAAAATCAAACTGAAATGATGTTTTCGAGAACACAACACTTCAACAATAACAGAACATCTTTCGTAAAATTTCGTGTTTAGTATTTTTATTTTTGGCTGTCATTTTCTACTAAGACACGTCATCTTCAGTAATAAATTCGCAATTCAATTACAACTTTCATAATCCTCTGTGATGTATTTATTAATTCATTCTTACATTGTATACGGACCATGGTTCACCAAAATGTTCGGTTTCTTACGCTACTCTTCAACTCACACTTCTCCAAATTGGTACTGCCATAAAGTGTGTAGAGACAGCGCGTTATTTGACGTCCTGGTATTCGTTTGTTGCCGACAGTTCCTAACACGACTATGGAAATTGCCCAATGTATATGATCAAAATATCAAAGCCTTTGTTTCATGACTGTGCGCTCCATAGACGGTGCGTGATGCGTATGTCAAAATGTGTGTAACATACGTACATAGGTCAGTTATCTTATTTTATCCACATTACACAAAAAAATCATAGCAACTCTCCGTGAAAGTTGCATTTTCGTTTTGAAAAATTTCAATATTCCAACCCAAAATTTATTTTCTAGTCCATGAAGACAGTTTCACTCATTTCAGCATGAGTTTGATATATCGTCTCTAGCAAGGCAATGACAGATACTTTTGGTGTTGTTACAAACATTTTTAATAAACTTATATTCCAAACTAAGTGACGGATACATTAAATATGTTTAATTACTGTGTTTTTTTTTTACTTATGGCTTTCCGCCTCGTCGACGTCTAGGTCATTAGAGGCGGGATGGGAGTGTGGACAAGGAATGGGAAGGAATTTGGCCATGGCCTTTTGAAGGAAGCATCCCGGCATTCGCCTGGAGTGACTAGAGGAAAACCATGGAAAACCCAAATCTGGATGCCCGGACGGGGATTCGAACCGGCGTCCTCCCAAATGCGAGGCCAGAACGTTAACCGTTCACCCACCATACTCGGTTTAGTGATTCTTATTTTATTCCTCACACTAACTTCATCAATAACTACAAAGAAAGTCACTTGAAAAACCAACATATATCAACGTAATAATGTTTATACTGAATACGCAATTGCACACAAAGTAAAAAACTTATATCCTGGTATTGTTTACGCCTGTTTGTTTAATTTGTGTTTAGAAGATAATTAATAATGATTTAAAAGTTTGATAGTTAGGCAAGACAGAGTAACAAGCTGATTACACAAAAAGATATATGGTTGTGCCTTGGCGAGCACAGTGAAGTAAAAATATTAAAAAATAAAGTTGTTTGTTCTCTGAGTATCTAAGATAAATTAAATTGTTTTATGAGTGATACCTTTTTCCTGGACGTACACACTTTTGGGTTCCCGTCACGCTGTTCCGACTGCCACTTGTTGCGAAAGAGCCTTAACTATACCTAAGGGAAACTCTGAGTCGGCGGGAAAGATATTGGACTCATGGGGCCAATAGCGCAAAGGGTTTTGCTACATGCCAGGCATCCATGGGATAAACATATTGGCTACACTTTCATAAAAACACTGGATGCTCGTTTCCGCCGTCCGTGTAATTTAGTTGTAACTACAGGCTTGGACTAAGAGCAGTCATTTGCCGCAGCGGTGGAAAATGAAGGTCGCTCTGTAATTCGTGATGCTACGCGGATTATTGGTGCCGTGTAACCTAAAGCGACAAACTATAAATAAAGGAGTAATTCATTTGTACTAAATTGTCAGTAATTAACGAGCAAAATTTTAGGGAAGAACAGGATTCAAATAATTTTACTCAAACGTAATTCACTTGTTATTAACAAGCAAGTCGGTACAGCAGTAGGGGAAAGTATGGCCAGAATTTAAATTCAATAAAGTAAAGAAATTCTCTTTTAGCTGAAGTAATATTGAGTAGCCTAGTCTGATTTAAATATATCAATAGCGAGGGTTGTGCACATCTAGTAAGCTAAGATGGTCAATGTGAGATCCATATCGCAGTATCAAAAATCAGCTACTAAGGTCTCAAGGTAAAAATTGGAGTTACATCGTTGTTAGTACCCATTTACTGTTCTAAGTTAAAAGCATCACAACCGTATAGTCATCAAGCAATCATTTGAATCACTAGCAATCAGATGAAGATGTCAATAATAAATGAGAGTTTGGATTCGGACTATTGAAACGAAAAATCAGTTCCCCAGGACTGTGTACACTGAAGAGACAAAAAAACTGGTATAGGTATGCGTATGCTAACACAAAGATATGTAAACACGAATTACGGCGCTGCGGTCGGCAACGACTATATAATACATCAGATGTCTGGCGCAGGTGTTAGATCGGTTACTGGTGCTACAATGGCAGGTTATCACGATTTAAGTGAGATTGAAAGTAGTGTTATAGTCGGCGCACGAGAGATGAGACACAGCATCTCCGAGGGAGCGATGAAGAGGCGAATTTCCCATACAACCATTTCACGAGTTCGCCGTGAATATCGGGAATCCGGTAAAACATCAAATCTCCGATATCGCTGCGGCAAGAAAAAAATCCTGCAAGAATGGGACCAACGACGATTGAAGAGAATCATTCAACATGACAGTAGTGCAACCCTTCCGCAAATTGCTGCGGATTTCAATGCTTGGCCATCAACAAGTGTCAACGTGCGAACCATTCAACGAAACATCATCGATATGGGTTTTCGGAACCGAAGGCCTATTCGTGTACCCTTGCTGAGTGCACGACACAAAGCTTTACGCCTCGCCTGGGCCCTTCAACACCGACATTGGACTGTTCATGATTGGAAATATATTGCCCGGTCTGACGAGTCTCGTTTCCAATTGTATCGAGAAGATGGACGTGTACGGGTATAGAGACAACCTCATGAATTCATGGACTCTACATGCCTGCAGGAGACTGTTCAAGCTGGTGGAGGCTAAGTAATGGTGTGGGGTATGTGCAGTTGGAGTGACCCCTGATACGTCTAGATACGACTCTGACAGGTGACACCTATGTACGCATCCTGGCTGATCACTTACATCCATTCATGTCCATTGTGCATTCCGATGGACTTGGACAATTTCAGCAGGACAATGCGACATCCCACACATCCAGAATTGCTGCAGAGTTGTTCCAGGAACACTCTTCTGAGTTTAAACACGTCCGCTGGCCACCAAACTCCCCAGACTTGTACATTATTGAGCATATCTGGGATGCCTTGCAATGTGCCGTACAGAAGAGATCTCCACCCGCACGTAATCTTACGGATTTATGGACACCCGTGCAGGATGCATGGTGTCAATTCCCACCAGCACTACTTCAGACATTAGTCGAGTCCATGCCACGTCGTGTTGCGGCTCTTTTGCGTGCTTGCGGAGGCCCTACGCAATATTAGGGTGTACCAGTTTCTTTGGCTCTTCAGTGTAATACGACATTCGTTGTAATACAGCACTAGTAAATGTGATACAGTCTGATGCTTTATTAATTTCATTATGCAATCATGTGCATCTGCACTCTAAATTGGACAGAATTTAGACACGTTTGCAAAAGCAACTTCCATGTACGTTTACAATGGTATTATCATGCTGTAATTATTATATATTGTCTAGCTAAAGTAACATACTTTCGTAAATAGTAATTTCCTTCCGTTTAGGTCAAATAAATCGAGGGAAATGAATTGTCTGAAAAAAAGTGAAGCACTAAGAATGGGAGGAGGAAACAAAATGAAACTTCACGGGTTGGGAGAGTATTTGATATTGTTTCGGTAACCAAAAAATCGAGTCAAGGATGTCATAAAGCCGTTGCAGCCGGTCCTGTTGGCATGCTGGTCCAAAACTGTTGCAGCTGGTCATTGTAATCCTTGATATCGGCATTAGGACGGAGTTGACTTCCGATCTGATCCCACACATGTTCAGTCAGGGACAGATTTGGAGATCTTGCTGCACACCTCAGCATCACTCAGACAGTTTATAGAGACAGGAAATGTGTGTTGACGAGCATTGCCCTGTTGAAAAATGGCACCACAATACTGCCAGATGAGAGGAAGCAGGATGTCCGTGACGTACCGTTATCCCGTCAGAGTTCCTCAATCGCTACCACCCGTGACCTGAAGTCACAACCGATGGCTTCCCGACACCATGACGCCACCGTGAGCTTCTCCAAAACATTCGAAGAATGGGGCCCGCCATACTCGCAGGTGAGATGGTGATCCGATGTAGTGCAGAACCACAATACATTGGACTGTTGATGAATTGTGCTCAGCAATGGAGAACTCACAAAAGGAATATACTGAAAAAAAATATCTTACACTAATTATCAGAAATCACTTTCTCAGATAAAAATTAATTATCAGACATCACTGTCTTAGAAACAAGAGTTGAATAATATAATACTTTTCAATTGCATACTTATCTCACAAACCGTAGAAACACTAATGGAACAGACAGTACTGGATTAACCACTTTTTTGGGGTGGGGGGTGGGGGGGGGGGAGGTTCTCTTCTTCATATTTGTTACGGGCCCCGCGCTGTCTTAATTATGCCCTGGGAACAGATAAACATTTTGATAAAGGTATTTGAAGAAGCCGGACTGAAAATCTCAATTGAAAAGATAAATATTAAAAATGCGTCCAAAGACTTATATATAAAATATGGAAAAATCAGTTAAATAAATACATTTAAGTATTATGGAGAAATAATGCAGTTTAATGATCTAAACAAAGAGACAACCGAAATCTGAAAAAGTACTGTTGGTCTATCCATTATCTTATCGACACCTCAACACAGCTATAAGACCAGAATGCCTACATGCGGCAGAAAACTTACCTATATACACAGAAAATAAAAATTGGAGTATTAGAGAAAAAATCAGAGAAAACTTTTGAGAAAAATTCCTTAACCAAGAAGAAATGGTAATGAATGGCACTGAGCGTCCTGAGTGAGCAGCAGCGTTCGGGCCTGGCATTCGGGAGGAAGTGGATCCAAATAACCATCTAGGTTCCTGTTTAGTATTTTTTTCCCCCGAAATCACTCAATGTATTGCCGTGGTGGTTCTTCCAAAGTCCATGGCCTAATTCCTTTCCGCTCCATCCCTCCGGTCCTTTTCAGAATCTATTGACGAAGAGGCGTAAGGCCATAAAACAAAAAATAATTGGAAGAAAAGGAGTAATAAAGAACCATAAAAAAGGCGTATGGCATTGCTGGCCGGGAGACGCAGGAGGGTAGTTTGACCGAGATGGGGGGAGGGCGAAATCGCTCTCCTACCTATCATTCGGGAGGACGGGGGTCAAACCCCGTCCGGCCATCCTGACTGGTGTTTTCCGTGGTTTTCCTCAGTCACTCCAGGCGAATGGTGGGATTGTCCCCTACAAGGCCACGGCCGACTTCCATCCCCCTTCCCTCCCCGTAGGTTAGTTAGGCTGAAAATAGTCTACGTGACTCCGCGCAAGCGCCTTTGTCGTGGCATATATCAAAACTGAAAACTTTCAGAGAATGTCAGTAAAATAATAGTTGTTTTTTATGGACACTTAAATATAAAAAGACTGACAAAAATCTTACTTGAATGTTTCGAAGAAACTACAGATTCAGCGTGAAGGGTGAGCGGTAACGCTCGGCCTCGCATTCGGGACGACACACTTTCAAACTCCCGTCTGGCCATCCAAATTTCTCTTACTCCTGCTTTCCCGAAAGTTGGCAAATGTTGGGGTAGTTCCTATGGTCATATTCCTTTCCGTTCCTTGGATCCTTGTATTCCGTCCTTTGTCGCCTCTTATTACGACGAGACGTAAAGCCATAAGGGAAAAATGCACAAAATAAAAGTTTACTTGTTATTGAAGTAAAATCAGATATAGCAGCAGTCAATCTTACGAAATAAGAAATCCTGTACACAATCATGTGCTGATTCAGACTACAAAGTTTGAGGCGTTCCAACAGAAATTATACACACCAAAAATAATAATCCGGACCGAAAAAAGCAAAAAATAGAATGTAAGTGTAATGGAATATTGGAAAAAAAGAAAAGAAATCAGGAAGTATTTACCGGGGCCCAGGTTTGCGTGAATTTGAAAAGACGAAGAACATTGGCAAAGTAATCTCGGCATGGTAACATTTGATTACTTTCGTTACAACTTACAAAGTATACTAGATGTAAGTGTTTTTAATATGTATCATTTAAATGCAACATATAATCACAATTTCAGGTGCTAATGATTCTGAGATGGACCCATGTGCCACTGGCGTTATTGACTGCATTTTGTTCGTTTTCCGTCAATGTGCAGGATCCTACGACGATCCCGTTTCCGTCTGGAAAACTGTTAGTTACAGAAACAGAACAACTAAAATCATAGGGCCTGCTATTACCCTCCAAGGTAACTGTCGACAGGAAATTCAGAATCAAAAATACAAATGAATTGCAACAGTAAAACCTAACGTTCCTTACAGCCTCCATCTAATAACTTTCAGTAAATATATATTGATTCAAGAATACCTTTAAAAATAAACAATGTGAGTTAAATTACTAAGACATTGGGCACCGTAGTTACTGAAAGAGTGGCGTTTCAAAACATGGATCGTTCGGTGCTTGATTGATTGACGGTCGAAACGAGTAACTGTGCTCTAGTAACTTAATATTCTTCTACTCCGCTACAGTTCATCAAAATTCAGTAACAATAAAATTCTCACATTTTAAATTGCGTTATTTAGTTTAGATCACGATCTATTACTCACCGTTGAATATTCCTTGTGCGGATGTAATATTGCAGAACACGGAACACAATTTGGTTTAATATATATGAAACTGCTATAAATCCGTGACAATGTTTCGTACATGGTCTCGGGTATAGAATAGTTTCCGAAAATATGGCTACAGTGAACGAGCAGTAAACATAAAAATCATATAAAAATTAATGTATAAAAATAGTTGCTCTGGACTGTGGGTTATAAGATTGATAAATCGATAAAAGAAATACAGTAATAAACGTGACCACCCAGACTACAGTGAACACGGATAAAAACGTAAAAAGCAAATAAAAACTAATAAAAAAATCACCCACATGTTTACTTTTAATACCCCTAACCTCAAGTTTCATGTCAAATGAAAATACCTAAAAAGTGCCGGCAGCGTGACAACAGTAATTGCAAAATTACAACGATGTGAAGGATTTTATTGAATTTTGAAGTACGAGTTTATTCCACTTTGTTTAGTCGCAACGTTTTACCATATGGTTTTAATTAAATGTACGTATTTAATCTAAAATGAAATATTAGGAAAAGCAAAATTAATGAAAGTATTTTGGCAATTCATTATTTCGCATTTAAATAACGGACATAAACTGGAACCTCGTATTCCGGAAACGAAGGGATTGGCACGTTATGTCACCGCACTATAGCTAGTAGCTATCGAGGTTACCAAGAACGTGCTCTAAGAAATGATGTGTAGGCCAGTAAGAAAGAATAGTTTAGACCTAACCAGCTCGATTCGTTATTAAAGTCACTGACGACTGGACGTGGGGAAAAAAATCATTTATTATGTATTAATTGTGATGTTTGATTAGCGATTAAAATCATACCACATATTCCAAAATCCTCAATGTTTCTAGGTGAAACGCTACAGATTTAATCCATGACGCATACTTCAAAGTGTAATATGTTATGTATACATACTTTTTAAGATGCACTCTGAAATTTAATTAGGGTTTTTTTTTTTTTTTTTTTTAATTTAATATTTCGACTCACATCGTCAATGTCGTAGAAGAATTTGTTTTACAAGGAAGAAGGGGAATCGTAATATTTCTAAACAATATTTTGATAATAATGTTTTAATTGGGGATGCATTTTGCTGGCATTCTCGACGCAGACTAAGAGTAAATTTAATGGAGATAAAAATGTAAGTTTGCACTCATTATATTTAACTGATTTTGATTTCATTCCTGTCTAGGAGGAAGATTTATTTCTATTCCAATCCCAGTTCCCATTTTCACAATTAATTCTCTCTCTTTTATACATCTTCTGGCGGAAATTATAACCATGGAACTCAAAAATGCTTCTCTGGATAGCACCAAAGCAGACCAGAGAAATATGTGCAAATTTTGAAAAAATATACAGCAGCTCCTCTACGACAGCATTAGCCAGAAACGATGAGGTTTTCCCATTCGCAGCGGCAGTATTACTGTAAAGCTGGTATAAGGCAACAGCTGGATAGGACTTGGCAATATTCCCGTAGGACCTTCTGTTGCAAGCTTCCGGGATCAGAACCTCGTTCGCCTCTGGCTGACTGAGGGTTCAAAAGCGACGAGTGAAACGAAATAAAGAAAGGAGTCGAGGTTTAGCAAGATAAACCCCTCAATCTCTCGTTCCGGCTCAGCGTTGATGAAAGCGAGATGTTCCAGAAATGAAATGTTGACATAAATGAGATGGCTTTTTGTCAAGCCAAGTCCAGAAAGATTATAAATTGCGGCTCGCAGGGGAGAAACGTAATTCCATATGCTACATAATCGTTTCCGACATATAAACCATCTTCAAACGTAGACCAATGGGATGGAATCGGCCGCAAAATTTTAATTAAGATTTTGCCCCGCGGTTTCACTATTAAGATAAACTCGCATATTCGAAAGTATAATTAAATTACTATAATTGAATCAAAGTAATGGTGTAAAATTTCAAGTTAATTTTAGAATTCGCCACGCTATTTGAAGAACGTACCTTTAGAGAAATCGAGTAACAAATATCCCAGTCATGCGAAATACAAATCTATGCCTTCATCGCTCAAATCTAATGTGAATTTTACGAGGATAAAATGCAGTAAGATGTTCCATATCTACATGTCACTCAATCATAGAGAAGAATTTTATTCTCTTTTTTTCTTCACTGGCCAAATCTATTATTTCGAGAATTTATTTTAGGTTTAGCACCGTTATTTTGTTGTATCTCTTGTAGTCAAATGATCTTCTTTCAATTCCGTACTGGTATATTTTGCTGTGTTATAAAGTACATACTTACACTTCAGGATCCAGAAGGACATGGATTTGATCCTCCGATCGGCATTCAGAATTCCGTTATCATGAGTTTCTGAAATCACCCAAAATAAATGCTGGGATTGTTCATTCAATAGTCAATTGCTAACGTTCTTTCTATTTCTTTTCCTCAGTATTCTCAGGCTCAATAAGGTACATATAGATAAGCCATAAAGCATTAACAGCAACAATCATCAGCATATTTTCTACCACATCTCTTTGAGGTTATCTTATATCAAACATAGTTTAGCTGTCAAATTTCATTTCAATACAACGGAGTGAAAGATTCCTTCTAGGTTAAAAAACAGTTTTAAAAAAACAAAATAAAACAAAAAAGAGCACTATAATGAAACTAAAATAGCAACGATCTTCTCTCTCTGAGGCACTTAACGAATGCACAAAACATCTAAGCCACCAGGTAAGGTGAAAAAGTGGATAATCACTTTTATAAGATGGACGCGTTATGTTTAACAACGAAATTAATTCTTAATATAAATCATGATCAAAGACGATAATTTATAGCTCCTTCATAAAATAACATTAGGTTTAATCGTGGAGTATCTGGTGTGCAGATCATGTAATTTAAAAATTAGTTTAATGGATTTTTTTTCCATACCAAACTACCTAAGGAACAATAAAAAAAGTTTAATTTTTACTCTCAGTTTTTGTTCGTTTCTTTAAAGGGGTCAATTTCTTTTTACCTTTTATACAAATTGTAAATATGATTTAGTTTTGTTGCCATAACATTTCGAAACAAATTTAGCGCTGTCTTATTTAAGAATTTGTTACCATATTTTAAGACTTGAAATTGCGTTTTTACGTAATATGGAATTATACAAATGGACAAACCACTATAGTGACACAAAGAAAAATCAATAAATTAAACAGATATACTACTTCAGAATAATGATGTATCTTAATTAATATTGAATTGGAGAAAATATGATAAATTCCTTTTGGCAGATAGATATAACTAAACAATTCTGATGGATGCTATCGACTATGCTCTCGTGAACATTTCACCGAAAGCAGCAGACAGTATGCGTCGCTTTATCCGCAGATGAGATCCGAGATAATTCCAACTCACTAGCACCGCGTATCGACAAAGTTAATTACGCGATTCGATTAACTACCAAGTTACTGTCGAGTGGAATTGTCCGATTGTGTCGTTCCATTAACAAGCTCTGTGTTTTGAAAGTATTGAGATCCAGTGTCGGTTCTCTCACGCTCCGTTTACAGATACTGCCTGTTATAAATTAGTGAGACTACTGGCTACGGCACCATACAACTAGAGAACAAACTATACCATCGGCGTGTGAAATTTATTTGTATGTATGCGTGCAGCATAAATAATATGAACTGTTTTTTCATATATTGTTTAACAACTACGGCTATAGGTCGTAACCGAACGTGGTGGGTGAAGGGTTAACCTCTGGCCTCCATTCGGGAGGACACGGGTTCGAATCGCAGTTCCACCATCCAAATTGGAGTTTTCCATGGTTTTCCCAAATCACCCCAGGATATGCCGAGATGGTTCTTCAAGGGCGAATTCCTTTCCGTTCATTTCCCCCAAGTCCTTTCCGTCCTCTGTTGACCTCGACGTAAAAAGGTGTAAAACCATAAGTAAAAAAAAAAAACAAAAAAAAAGAAAGGTCGTTATGGTTATTGAATGGCAGGTGGTTATAATTTGACAGAATGCTTCTGCTTGATGTTAAAAGATAACTTTTGGAATTACATTAAAAAAAATTGGCAAAAATGTATCCGTCCTTGCATAAACCTTTATATCCTTATCTGCAGTTCTTACAGAACAAATAATGTAGATGACTAAAATAATAATTAACAGCTTTCTTCAAACACGATTTAAGAAATTAATGTTACACGTACGTGGATGACCATACTTCGCTGGCCATCTTTCGATTTCTGTTAAATTAGTAAGATTTTACATGAAGTTTTATTAAAGTTAAACGTTTTTGTTGAAGGCTTCCTAGGCATTTTAAGTGCGCAGTTCCTTGCTCTAACGAAGAGAAGCTTTACTAACTTCAATAGTCTTACTGGTATCTGAACCTTCTTCGCGATGAGGTATTAAATACAACCATTGCTATTTTTTTTTAAAAAATGTGTTAAAAACTTAAAAGGAAAAATTAATTTCATCCAAATCGCTAGACCCATTTCCGAGATCGCCGGTTTACCACCACGTAAATTTATTTTAAATACAAATGCTATTACTATGTTAAATATAAATCTTAATGCTAATCAGGGATTAATTAATGATGAAAGGTTAGTGGTAAATTACTTAGACGAATACATCATTAGTTATAAATTAATTTACTCCGATAAAAATATGCTCATGCCACGTATTAACTCCACACCTTTTGATCTAGCTGTCCCTTTCCAAATGATAAGAAAACAATTCCCAGTAAGAGTAATCTTCGCTGTGATTATTAATAAAGCACAAGGTCAGACACTTCAAAGCGCAGGATTGTATTTACCAGAACCTGTTTTTTCGTATGGAAGCCTGTACGTGGCTTTTACACGGGTTCGTAGATTCATCAATATTTATGTTTGCGTTAAAGAAATATACGGTCAAAAAAGTAAACAATAATCACATTATAACTGCTGATATTGTTTTCAAATTTTTTTTGTAAAGTAAAGAAGTTGTAAAAAATCACATCTGACAAAGCCAATATCTACTTTTTAAATGTTTTACAATTAAGCATGAAATATTTAATGAAATAAAAGTTATATTTACAAAGCCAATATCTACTTTTTAAATGTTTTACAATTAAGCATGAAATATTTAATGAAATAAAAGTTATATTTATTACTACTTTTCAAAATAAAATACTATCCATTAATAAATATATTTGCATTTACTTATTTCCACAAAATTATGTTAGACTACCATTTGGTGACTGACCGCAATAGGGTGTAAAATATTCGCTCGGCTCAGCTATTACAAAAAAGGTTTAAGATATAAGCGTTTCGTTCTGTAACCAAAGACAAATTTAAGTAACTCAGTAGGCTTACTGGTACTTGAAACTTCTACGAGAAGGAGTTAGTGCCGTTTCCGAGATACAAAATACAATAATTGCTCGTTTTTTTATTTTTTTGTTTGTAAAATCGCCTTTTTTGCAGGGAAGACATCTATTTTGATAAACTTGAAAAACAAAACGTTATATAAATGTGAAATTTCATCAAAATCGTTAGAACTGTTTCCGAGATACCAAATTATATATATATAAGAATTGTTCGTTTAAAGAAATATATAATTGATCCACACTCAGTCCGTGCCCTTGATGCTGATTCGGCTGTTAGTTGTATGTGTTTCAACTACCACGATACAATTTTCAAAATTTTAAATGTCGGGAAAGCTTTGCAGATTATAGCGGCAGACAGCGTTCGATTAAAATACGGAAAGATTGAGAAATACGTATACAAATGCTTGAAAGGAATCTCTACATCCACCAAGAAAAAGTCAATTTACGTCTGTCTTACGGAATGCGTGTTAGAAGGATATAAGCAGTATATCATATTCCCATATTAGAGGCCATCCAATGACGTGCAAACACAGATACCTTTGCAATTAAACACTTATCAAAAATACAATTGTTTTCTGAGTGTTGCTTATGGTCAAGCAACGTTCTGCAGAGATTATAAAAAAGTTTTTGTACACAATACATGAACATTCTGCATCATTCTCTGAGATTAACGAACGAGAAGCAACCTATATATGAGAGTATCGATCAAGTATCAATAATTTTTGCATCACTTAAGCCTAATATTTTAAAATCGTTGCAAATACCACTAAAAATAAAGTTTATATTCTCCGGCGCATTCTACATGACGATTAAACCAATTATAATTAACTAGAAACATTTTTAAAATATTTTAAATCCACGACACTACGATCAAACGACTGTGTTGGCGCATTAAGTTGAAATTTTGAACATTAGATGTGAAATATGACTAAGAAAATTCAGAACAGAGGATCAATTACATCTATCATATAACAAAAAGCGATTCTATCATTTTGAAGTGAAATGTGTCTTCTAAGTTTTTGAGTTTGTATATGGCTTCTGATTATAACTCAAAGCATGCCTTCCCAAAGGTACGTAAGTTTTCCTAAATTTTCTTTGTTGATAGGAATAATCAGTTGCCAAAGGC
Organism: Vandiemenella viatica; assembly: GCA_031002005.1. Lineage (NCBI taxonomy): Eukaryota > Metazoa > Arthropoda > Insecta > Orthoptera > Morabidae > Vandiemenella > Vandiemenella viatica. Next base: position 194,183,116 of record CM061920.1, read on the forward strand.
AGTACGTTAATCGTGGAATAAAATTTACACTTAACATTTCAGACAGTTAGTGATAAATATAGCCTATCTGCGGTTCACGTAACCCTATTGTGCATATCTCCGTGATGGCTGTTTGTAAACTAGAGGCAAATAACTCTTTCTTCCGCTACTTAAGTCGAATATCTCGCACAGTTACCACCCCCTACCTAGTTACTAATTCGAGAAAGAGTGCAACATTTTTCCATTTTTTTATTTTGGTTTATGACCTTACGCCTCTTGGCCATTTAGGTAATTAAAAGTGCTAAGGACTGAGCACAAAGAGCTGGATGGAATTGAGCCATGGGATTCTGAAGAAACCACCACGGCATTCGCCTGGAGTGATTTAGAGGAAACATGGAAACCCGAAATCTGGATGGCTAGAGGGTATTTGAAGCTACATTTTCCCAATTTCAAGTCGGTGCACATTCCATCTCTGCAATGGCTTAAAGTAACGCTGAAACCATGACGGAGAGAAGGTATCTACAGCTTCTCGTGAGACTGTCATTGCGACGTTTATGCCATAGTTCACACATAGAAAACACCCTTAGTATTATTTAAGAACCTTCCGGAAGCCCTGTTCTAGCATGTCTCAGGCTGTATCACCGAACAATATCAGCTTTCATTAGCATCAATTGAACAAAGCTACACGAACAGTATATGTGATAAACTGGAAGGGTTATGGCTGTATTTTGATGAAACATGATACCTGATTAATTTTGCAGCAATTTAATTCTAGTGACTGGCTAAACTGTATCCGTAGGCAAATTGCATTTAGTGTTTCACAGTGAAGGTCCGGCGATTAATTTTCCCATAGACACGTGGTATGCATATTCAGCCAGACTGTATGAATAAACTACAAGCCACGCATCGTAGATATTAATACTCATGGTCACCCTGGAGGGCTTACAATTATAACATCAATTTATCCGTACTGTTTACAACATAAAAAATGTGTAAACGTTACCAGTTCACATTAAGTTCAACAAACTATTTTCCTAAATGACTTTTATCAGATCAGTGATACGTGATATAGCCTCACGGTAAATCTTAAGTTTTCTAAAAAGTGAAACAATTTTATGGAAAGATCAACTAAAATATTTACAAGGTCCTCTGATTTAGATAAATAGTTATAGTAATCAATTACATAAAATTTCATATACTTGTTTGAAAGTAATTATAAAATTGAATGGAACCTTTTATGAAAATGTTTTCAATTTTAAATATTATTATTGTAAAACGGTTTGAGAACTTTTGATTTTCAAGTATATTTATCTTTTTAATACATCTTTGTAGTTACTAGTAGTTGTTTATGGAAGCATTGTGCTTTCTGTCTCCTACTTGGTTTAAGCGAAACGCTGTCAGTAAAATCGTTTTATACATAGGTTGCGAAATGAGGATTTCCATCTGCTTGTCAATGGTGTAAGTGTGGTACTAAAGAGTTTTTTTCCTGTTAGTGTGTAAATAGCTGCTTGTTTAAAAAACTGGTGGTTGCGGAATATCCGTTCGAAGTCATATCTTGGGCGGCCAGTATCAGCTGGTGACTCGATATGGCCGTACCTCCCTGAACCCTGGGTGATGGCGCGTCATTTCAATCGCGATCTTACAAACTGCCGGCTATTTCTATACATCATCTTATTTCAAACACCTCATTATTTTCTTACTGAATACACCATGAGATACCATACCTCCAGACGCTAACGGAACAATGATAAATGACTCCGCAAGTGAAGGTGTTCCTTTAATCCAGTGTTTGAAATTCGTCAAAGCTCAAGAGTCAAGTAACCAAGACGATGAGTCAAGTAATCCTGAATATATCAGTCTCCACAGCACACCGTCACCATAAAATTCAGTTCCATTCAAAACTTATTATTTTTCCTTACAATTTCATAAAATATACATCTACTCCGATTCCAATTATGAAATAAAAGTGAACTAGAGTGAAGTAGGCATTCAGAATGAATTTAAACCTTAATAAAATGGGTTATATTCTTAATGAACTAACAGAATTTAGCTGATACTGGTATCTATCTATTATAAATAAAATCATACAGTCTATCATAATCATATATTTTTTAAATAAGCTAAATGCTGACAAAAAATTCTCGAGCATACAGCAGCTTCAAAATTTCTCACTCGTAGGACGTTTCGGCGGTCCAATTCTCCGTCCATACATTCAACCAACTACAGATGATTTATTAATACTGATCGCCGTGAAAATCTTCAAATTTGAATGCTAATAAAAACACAAATACCTAAAAATTTTTAAATATGTATTATATAATGCTTTGTATAAATTCCTCATGCCTTGTGGGAAGCGCCAACGGTCCGGCCTCGCACTGGGGAAGACGCTGGTTAGAATCCCCGTCCTGATACCCGGATTTGGGTTTTCAATGGTTTCACCAAATCACTCCAGGCGAATGCCGGGTCGGTTCCTTTAAATGGCCATGGCTGAATTACTTCCGTTCTTTACCTCCGATCCCCATTCCTTTCCCCCTTAATAACCTCGACATCGACAAGGCGTAATGACATAAGCAAAAAAAAACTTAATTTAGAGTTTTAAAAAATCTAATTATTACAAATGTTAAAATTTCATCCCACTCTGACGGACATTCAGGAGCCAAACACCAAGTATAAAATAGTAAAAAAGGCTTCAGAAGTTATAACTTCCAAAAAATCTTTTAGTATTAATTTTTCACAATAGCTTCTACTTTTATGCAAGAGATTCTGTAAATACAGAAAATGGAATACAATTAAGTCACAATTTAGTTAAACAGAAGTCAGAAGATGCTTGATCTGGGGAAATGACGTATGTCACCAGTCCGTCTTTATAATGTAATGAGCTGAACACTTTGGTACAATCTAATTCAGTTATAAATGAATTGCTAGGTGGCTAGAGCAAGGTGGTTGAACAAACCATGACAAAAACATTCGATCCAAAAAATAATAATTAATTCATACTAAGGCGATCATAGATTATTGTAAATTACAAAGGCAAATAAATTGGTGAATAGCGTGATAAACACACGAGTCTTTTCAATTAAAGATATAAAAAAATACCAGGGGGTACCCAAAAAGAAGTAAATTCTTTTTCGAAAGCTGTATGTTTTCAATTTTTTTACAAAACAACCTTATCCCCTTCAAAACACTCTCCATTACAACTAATAATTTTGTCCTAACGGTGCTTCCACAGTTCGAAACATTTTCTGTAGTCATATTTAGAAATGGCTGACAGCTCCTCCCTCGTTTTTTTTCTGATCTCTTCAATGCTGTCAAATTGGTGTTCTTTCATGCCCCTTTTCATGTGTGCAAATAAGAAAAAGTCGCACGGAGCCAGGACAGGCGAGTAAGGTGCGTGGGGCAAGGGAACCACGCCATTTTCAGTCAAAAACTGCCTAACAGAGACAGCTGAGTGCGCAGGTGCATTTCATGGTGGAAGAACCAGTCTCCTGTCTGCCACAAATATTCGGTTGAAAATCGCTGATCCGAACTCAAAATAACCTACCAATCACCGACAGTTGATCAGTTGTCTGTCAACGATCTGAGAGCACAAGCTCTCGAATTTTTTCAACATTTTTGTCCATTGGGGCAGTTGTTGGACATCCAGAACGAGGTTTGTCATCAATCGACATGTCGCCATTTTAAACTGAGCGAACCACTCGTACACTTGATTTTTTCCCAAAGCAACATCTTTGTAAGCTTTTCAACATTAAACTAGTTTCAGCAACATTGTTACTGAGTAGAAAACAAAATTTCACAGCTGCATGTTATTCACTTAAGCTTGCCATCATCAAAAACGAAACAATAAAAAACAGTGCTAGAAATAACAATCACCGCAGATTAACAGAACAAGCCAGGTCGACAACACAGGTGGCACTGAACTGACAATGAGTTGCGCTGTAAACGCCTAGCGGCAGAAACGCGTACTACACAAGCTTCGCCCACGGCAAGGCTATTCCGATTATTTTGGGTACCCCATCTTGCATCACCTCATACCCATAACTTCATTCACGTGGAGCTTTGTATTACAGACTTCTTTCTTACATGGATTATTTCACAGTTAACACATGGGCAGCGAGGATAAAATTGACACCATAAGGTCTTATGCTGAGATCACGATAAACATAAATGCCAGAAGTAATTAAGTCCGACCAGTAGTTCTTGCGTGAATTGCTTTCAACTAAAAATGGAAACTTAAATTTCTTTACTTTGCGATTTAACATCAAAATGAAAAATGCCCTTCTTTACTTTCCGAACGACAAACAAAATTACAGTGTCATTTTTTCGGTGAATATCGTTCATCCAAACAGATAGGACTGCGGTCAACGAAACAAGTTGCTCGCAGTCGAAGTATTTACGGCATAACATATAAACAAAACGCCTGGATTTTGATTCATTAAATTGACTTATTTAACTGGTATGGAACTGTTATTATTAGTTTTTAAGTTTCACGCATTTTGACTTTTTTTTTTTGCTGTTGTCAGTCTTTAGACTGGTTTGATGCAATCCTCCATCCCTTCCTATCCTGTGCTAACCTCTTCATTTCTACATACCCCTTACAATCCACGTCCTCAATTATCTGTTTTCATATATTCTAATCTCTGTCTACCTCTGCAGTTCTTACCTTCAACTGTTCCCTCCACTAACAAATTAACCAATCCAGCATGTCTCAAAATATGACCTACCAGCCTGTCTCTTCTTCCTGTAAGCTTCTTCCATAAACTTCTTTTCTCACCCATCATTTCTAAAACTCGTTCATTTCTTACTTTGTCTGTCCACCTAATTTTCAGCATTCTTCTGTAGCACCACATTTCAAATGCTTCAAGTTTCTTTCTTTTGACTAGGGCTGTTAATATTTTTAAAAATATCGGATTTTCGATATATCGATATTTTAAAAAATATTTTCGATATATCGAAGAAAAAGTATCGATATATCGACCCCATTATATAAAAACAATGTTACAAAAACAAATCATTTTAAAAAAGGGCGAAGTCCTGTGGCTATTTAATGATGAAGAGTTGTGAGATATTTTTCTGAATCAAGTTTTGATTTTCTGAGAAATAAATAGTTTTTCATGACGTTACGGATAAATCTAAAGGCAGAATGTTTATGATTTACTCGAAGACTTGTGAATCCAGAAAGAGCATCGAGGGAAATCTTGGCTTTTGTGAGTTTAAAAGCTCAATAATGCAACATTGTAGAGGCATTTATTTAGGATGATGTTCTATTATCAGAGTTTGCATAATGACCAAGTCACTTTTTTTACAAGTATTGTTTTATGTGGAATCTAATTTCTTTTTTTGGTTGATAGCTTATTCTGAGTCTTCTTACTTTTTTGGACCAAATTTTTGCACCTTAGCAAAGATTGTGTATCCGAATTTATCAATATTCCTGCTTACATCCAATTTTCATGTCAAAATACTTTCCTCGACAACGAACGCTCATGTAAAACAACGGGCTCGAGTCCGATTCGTTCTGTGCGAGCTTCGCCGTGTTTGCATTGTTACCATCGGTGTAGGACTACCAATAACTTTCAAATTAAATGTAGTAACAACGTAAAATTAACTGTGTATTTTATGCTCCTGATCTTTGTGCAAAACTGAAATTCAAGGCATATAGCCTCATCAAGAAGAAAGCAATTAACCTACAAATTTTCTCTAAGATGTTTCAGCTTTTAGATTGGCATTGAAAAAACACAGGAACTTTTCTTATACTATGGGGATGAAACCAAGTATGTGTACCAAATTACCGTTTTCTAGGACAACTGGATGTTGCATAGAATTATGATGAGAGAACGTCATAGTTACTTAAAAGAGTTTCAGATCCAAAAAAATTCCAAACTAAGGTGGTGAATGAAGTAAACTTTTGCACCAAAATTCATGTCAGAAACTTCATTGGACATACTTTTCAAGAGCATGAACTCATGTTTTTCCCGTTGTTTCTTCTACTATGAATGGAGAACTCCCTACATTAATGGAAAATTTCCCCTTCTTTGATATTGCTTCGTAAATGGGTAACGCTTTACCATAATACAATTTTTTAAAGCTGAGATACTAGGTGGAATGCAGGTTTTAGGGCGAGGGGTGGGGGCAAACCGAGGTACTTGCTCTGGGCGATAAAATCGTGTCCAACAATGCATTTGGCAAACAGTTAAAGTGGCGACATCAATGCGTTTGGCCAACAATCAAGGAGGTGATTCTCAAGGTCTGGCTGTCAACAATGTTTGAAGAGGCAGCAATCTCAGTTTTTCCCCGGCTTGGAAAAATCCTAGAGCCGCTACTGTCAAGGCAGTTCCCTTGGCGTTAACAAATTGTTTTTTAAAGGCACCAATCTATAATAATAAGTTTTTAGCATTGCGCTTTGTAAAGGCAATCCAAAAGTGGTAGATTCTTTTTTTCTTATCTTAATAAATTCGTAAGTGATATAACAAAACTGGGTGTAACATAATTTTGGAGCTCAATTCTTCTGTTGGTATGGTACAAGAAGCGTATCCAATTCGCGCTAAATATTTAACTATGGAGTGCCAGATACAGACTTACAATTTACGGGACATTTCTGGGTCTAAAAAGTATTTTAGCGGTATGTTTAAAGAGTGGACAAAAATGCAAATTAATAAAAAATTCTATTTTAGGTAAATATGCTATCTAACGTATATATAGCACCTCTTTTAACTTTATTAATTAAACTAGAATGTCAACATCAGGTATTATGAATCAAAAGGAAAAATACTAAACTTAAAACAAAAATTGACCACCTCGTTAGGAATTTTTTACTTTGCTACAAAATCAACATCGGGTATTATCAATCAAAATCTCAAAAATATTAAACCAAAACTGAACACTTCTGTTAGGCTCATTAATTAATATTAGGCAGAAAATCAACATCAGGTTTTATCAACAAATAAAAAAAATTAGCATCTATCTTTTGCTAAATCAAAATCAACATCAATCAAAATAGATCTTAATCATCTACTTTTTAAAATATTTATTACTAGATTTTGCCATTTTCATAAATATTTCTCCGTCACTGCTTTTCAAAGCTGATAAAATTTCTCAGCAAAAGTCTTCAAAATTGATTGAGTTTGCAGTTCAGCCTTGATCGAATCCATGAACGTTCTGTTTCGCTCTTATTTCATAAATTATTCAACGGGCTAAAACTTGTCTCGTAAAAGTCATTGCTTGTTGGAATTGACAAAACAAAACCAACTATTTTTTTAAATATTCAAAATCATTAAAAACGCTTGTTCTAAAGAAATTGGCCCAGATTTTATCGTTCGGAAAGTCTTTTGGAAGGACCTGAAAAACACGTTTCAGACATGTGAACTCTGTATAAAGGGAGTTAATGTTAACTGCATCTAGAATTTTCAAAGTCCCAGAAAATTCAAAGAGTATTTTCCTGTCAGTTTCAATTCCTCTGATTTAAGGCACATTCCATCCTCCCGCTGCAAGCATGGGATACTTGGCTTGGCCTCATGACCACCGTGGTGAACTGAGTTTGAGAAAAAAACTAGTATACAGAAATTCCGGGACAGTAACGCATAATTCCTGAACACGAGATCAGACACAAAATTCCGGGACATTCCCGGATTTTCCGGCTATCTGGCAACCCTACCTTTACCTGGTACATTACGATTAGTTTCTTAATGGTAATACTTTTGCATTGATTGAAGACAAATTTTAAAAACTTTTCAAAATGTCCAGACAAGAATTCTAATGAATATTGAATGAGTTATTTTACCTTAGTTTTTTACTTCCCTACAGGCCCGCCGCTAGCTGTTTGAGCGCCCGCGTGCAATAGCGATTATGCCGTCCCCTGTCCAACTACAGCCAGTGGTGGATCTAGGAAATTTCCGAAACGGGTCAAAAAACTATGAGATTGCCGCCACCATTGTTGCCATCCCCAGTGTCGCCGCTGACCGCCCGAAGCAGCTGTTGAGCTAAAAAAAAAAAAGGTCGCCCACTACATAATATGCTGCCTTGCACGCCCGCCTACGGCGGACCTGCTTCTCCATGTGCTCGTATCGTTCATTGTTTCTTAAAATTCTATCTATGAAAATGTATTGCATGTGCAACACAGGTAATCGATTTCCCTCCAATAATAACTTGGAATATTCTACGAGGAAAACGGAAAATAACCACTTATTTTTTAAAAATATCGGACTCCGATATCCAGATTTCAATATCGATATATCGTCCTAAAAAATATCACTCATAAATATCGATATTTTTTAATAAAATATCGATATATCGATATTTTATCAACAGCAATAATTTTGACTACTGGTTTGGCGCTAGAATCATATATATTATTTCTATAAGGTATTTTTTTTTGGTCACAAGCCATTATCTCCCTTCATACTTAACCGAAATCAATATACAGTATGAGGTGTCGTTTTAAAGCTTATGGTCTGCACTTTGGTCACATCATATTTAAATAAATGAACTTTTCGGAATTCGACCCGTAAAGAGAAAAAGTATCAATATTTTTGTAATGCGGTTTTGTCTCCCTTAATATCAAACCGATATAGATAAATGATGTATCATATTAAAGACTGAGGTCTCCGCCATGGTAACATTATATTTCAAGAAAGTAATTTTTCTTAATTCGAACCTTAAAGGGCAAAAATGTCAATTTTTCTCAAATGCGTTTTTTGTATCTCGAGCCATTTATCTCCCTGGATATCTAACCAAAATCGATAAATGAAGTAGGATTATGAGGAGTAATGTCTCAGCTTTGTGACATCATATTTTAAGATTTTTTTTTTTTTATTCAACCCTTAAATGGAAAAAGTATAAATTTCTCTATAGCGCATTTTTGTGTCACGAGCGATTTTCTCCCTTAATATCTAACCGATATAGATAAATGAGATATCATATTAAAGACTGTGGTCTCCGCTGTGGTAACAATATATCTTAAGAAAGGAATTTTCCGTAATTCGACCCTTAAAGGGCAAAAATGTCAATTTTTCTAAAATGCGTTTTTTGTGTTTCTAGCCATTTATCTTCCTGGATATCTAACTGAAATCGATAAATCAAGTAAGATTATGAGGAGTATTGTTTCAGCTTTGGTGAAATAGTATTTTAAGAAATTAGTTTTTTTGGATTCAACCCTTAAAGGGAAAAAGTATAAATTGTTCTACAAAGCGTTTTTGTGTCACGAGCTATTTATCTCCATTAATATCTAATCGAAATAGATAAATATGGTATAATTCTAAAAATTAAGGTTTCCGCTGTGGTAACAACACATTTTAAAAAATTTATATTTTTGAATTGAACACTTAAAGGGCATAAATATCAGTATTCCAAAATCGCCTTTTTGTGTCTAGGTCATTTATCTCCCTTGATAACACAAAAAATTGATAAACGAGGTATCATTTTAAAGATTGAGGTCTTCGTAAGGCCTTAGGTTCCGTTACACCACGTTTTAAGAAAGAAATTTTTCAAAATTCTAACCTTAGAGGGCAAAAGTATTAATATTTCTACAATGCATTTTTCTGTCACCAGATATTTATTTCCCTTGATACCAGTGGCGTAGCTAGGGGGGGGCGGTGGGGGCGGTCCGCCCCGGGTATCACCCGTTTGGGGGTGACACCCACATTTCGAAAATAGTAATCGAAATTAGTGTGACAAAATAATAATAATAATAAACCTTTATTCTTTGGTGTCGAAACACGTCTACTTTTATTGTTATGAATATTTGTTTTTAGGCTGATCTAGCGCTTTTTGAAATGCGATCCAGGCGGCTGTGCTCATTCGTTATAGTAAAATACAATTGTTGGCAATACCTTGCGCTTAAACAAAGAGAGCATCGCTCTGTAGCTCCAACAATCACAAGAAATCGTTCATTGTTATGCTTGCCGTCCGTCACTGTTGTTTGGTTGTTAGAAGCGGCGGTGGATATAATGTAAGTTTTCTTGTATAAAAAGGGGAAGTTTTAAAATTAAAGTTTATATATAATTGCTAAAATCACAGTAATTAGACAGTTAAATTGTAAATCCTCGAAAATATTTAGAGAAAATTTGGAAATGAAAACCAAGCGTATGTCGGAATACGCGTAGTCTAGGTTTTAAAATTGTTTTGCTTATTTAGAATTTCATTAGCTTTCAAGCTAAGATTTACAAGTGCTTTGAAGTTTTTCTAGTAATTTTTGAATTTATTATCTGACAGTTTCGTGATGTACAAACTGAGTACGTTATCCGATTTAAACTCTGCCTACCTGCCTATTATCGACAGTGCACCTATATTCGACATGAAATCGTATCATGTTCGAATTTATGCTAGTAAAAACTGTGCATTAAACTAGCAATACTGAGAGGTTTCAAATCAATCTGAACGGGTCCAAGTGTTCGTTGATGGTATCGTCCGTCGTTTGTAATCAGATTTTGTAAAGCTTGTGTTTAAAACAGTCGGAACCGTAACTGTTGTGTGTAGAGCTGTAATGTAACTTATATATATTTAAAACTTTAAAGGAAATGAAATGTAAATTGTTAAACTATGTAAATAGAACTGTAAAGTAATGAAATGTGAATTGTCATAAAACGCAAGAACTTCGCTGTGTGGCTGATAAGGCCGAAAGCCATTTAAATAAATAAATAAATAAGAAGTCGGAACCGCGTATCTTGCTAGCGAAATCGTAACATTAGTAAGCACTTAAATTCTAGGTTCATGTAAGTTTGCTATGCTTTCTTCTGATCGAGAATATGCAAATATGATCGCGATGAAATAAATAAGCGTATGATTCTCTCAGGGGCGGCCCTAGGGCGGTGCGAGCGGTGCGACCGCACCGGGCGCCGTTATATGGGGGGCGCCGAAAATGCAGCGAGAGATCGTCTGCGCAAAAAATGAAAAACAAATTCTGTAATAATCCAGCTTTTAACACACATCATTTAAGAGTTTATAAAAGAGTTTCAGCTTAATGCATAGTCGTATGTTATCATAGAATAGAGTCAATTCGAGTTGCTACTTGAGTCAGTTCCAGTTACTCGAATCACAACTCGTTCCAAAGTTAGCACCCTCCCGTGCCGCGTCGCTCCTCCCGTACCTGCTTCCTGCCTTTTCAGCTGTAGTCTTGAAGTTCATGCATGCGGGTACATGTGCATGGGGCGAGATTCAACCTTTCTCTTTCTAACATATTAGATCCTCGGTGATTACAATTAACGTTGGTATAGTAAGTATTTAAAAAGTTTGTCTGTCTTTTACAGACAACACATGTCACTAACCTAAAAAAAAACTGTATGGCGCACAGTATTTAAAAGAAAACAAAACCAAGACGAAATTGAGAACGCTTCAAAATTACTGGCAAATTTTTTAGAAGTCATCTGAATCGTCACCAGAACTAGTTCAACACGAGATGGAAGAAAACTTTTAATAGACGTTATTCAGACGAGGTTCATGATAAAGAGCAGTATTTGCGAGAAGATTTATCTATGGCTGGAACGTCGTCTACTGTACAAAAAATTACAAATGGGTATACAAGACATACCACCACCGTCGCCTTTTCAAAGTACAAATTATGACGATATTTAAAAATTTTCGCTCATTGACTCTGCTGGCAGATATGAAATAATTATTCAAGCAATGAAAAAATCCAAGAAAAACAATCATGGACGTCATCTTTCAAATACGTATTTTCAAAGAGTAACACCAAATGAAGAAACTTATAAAAGTAGGTAGCTTGTTTAATCTAAATCTGCTGATTAAGTATATTATTTACATGTTATTTATTCAACAGAATGTCTCATTTTTATTTGGGAAAAGAAGGATTCGATTACTGGATATGTTATCGGAGCGTCTAAAAACTCACGAAACTTTCTCAGATCACAATCACACCATGCTAATTTGGGTAGAAGCGTTGATTCCATTAAATAACTTCAACGTACTAGACAAGCGTTTGTAAATGGTGAAGACGAAAAATCGCAGTGGGTTGTTATCCTCTAATGAATCATGTCTTGCTTAGAGGACGCTTTGGATCTGAAATACTTTTAATGGGTATGTGATCCTGTGATGATGAAGCATCTCCGCCGTATTGCTATTAACGAGAATAATGTCTTATTATATTGGCAGTTGTATTCAAAACGAATGAAGTCGTAATAAAATTTTGACTATGGTTGTATCATATAAACATTTTCCATCAAACTGAATTGAACTCATGATGTAAGTCACTTCCAAAAATTATCATTGACATTGTTTTTGCTGACACCAATGAAGAAGAAGTCTAAGTGCGTGAGTATTACGCTGTGCTTACAATCCGGAAAGTGACTCTTAGGGACCTTGGAGCTGGACTTGCTGCCCTGTTTATCATTAATACTTTGCAAAAGTTCTATTTTGATATGAACGATTGTCGAGGAGAAAGATATGACAGTGGATCCAATTTGGTAGGAGGAAACAAATGTGTCCAAACCAAATTCTGAACCAGTATCTTCGAGCATTTTATAATCCATGTAACTGTCATTAAATTTGGTAAAAGTGGCGCCAAAACATCAGTAAATCTGTTTCCTTGTCCTGGATTTCTTTGAAGAATATTTGTTTTATTCTCTCGATAAAAAAGCGATGGGAAGTGCTATTCAAGCACTTAGAAGGACTACTGCGAAAAAATTTGCGAAACTCGTTTCAAGAATAAAGTTTCTAGCATCGCTACAGTTCGTTATCACTACTCTTCAGTTCGTGACGCCCTTCTGAAACGAATTATTCAGTTGCAACAACAGATGCCTTGTCACTTAGCTATATCATAGAGAAATTTGAGTTCATAATTACAGTGTTGACTTGGCACAATACATTGTTGAAGTAAACATTGTAAACAAAGACAATGCAGACAAAGTGAATTTATGAAACTCTTCACAGTTGCTGAAAAACAGCTCGGGAGTGGAAGGGCGTATTCTCCACCGCCCGAATCTGGTACTGACCTGTTGAAATTTGTTTGACTGCTTCGTTATAATGTCCTCTTCAGTTTTTGCACTCTCCTTTCTCGGAAAAGTCGCCACGATATTAAATTTAAAAACTGCCGATATGTGAGAATGAAGCGCAGCTATTAGATGCCGCAGGCGCTCAAAAACAATTACAATCTTTTGAAATGATGGTTAAATCTTTGTTGTAATATTTTCTTGCCGTTTTAGCTACATTTTGTTGTAAAATGTCAACGAAATTAACAGATAGAAAATTTTTATCCGGGGGGCAGTACAACAAGGCTCGTTATAACTATGACAAAACGAACCTGTTTAGGTTGATACGATCCCTGTACCGAAAATTTTAATTTCATTTTGCATTGTTGCTAACATTTCGCGGTTGCGGAGCGTCTCATATTTCGGCATTTTTAATTTAATTCGTGGCGACGTTTCCGAGAAAGTAAAGCGGACATTGTAATGAAGCAGTTAAAACAAATTTCAACAGGTCAGTACCAGTTTCTGGGCGGTGGAAAATATCCCTTTCCACCCCAGCTCGGAATTTGCGAAAGAGTGACAGCTCTGATAACAGACAGCTAGAGAAGTTGATTCTCAGACTGGAAAATTTTCCTATTATTAACCCAGTCAGATGACGAAGAAAGTAAAGATTTTTGAAGATGAGCCGTAAATGAGGTTGCAACAGATCCAGAAAAATTGTTTACAATGAACCTGTTTTCGCATATGATCGATACAATAGAGACTGCGTTGGTCACTCCTATTAGCACAACTTTCCAAGGGCGTAGCAGGATTGGGTTCAGAGTGGAGCATAAAAAAAAAAAAAAAAATACTTGTTGAAAATGGTTTTACCTGGGACAAAAAAAAATAAGCATTTAACCTGTTTTAAGCATTAGTCTGCGAGGGTTCTGGCAAAGTTTTTTTTTCAGTATTAAAAGTGGAAATTTTTATTTTAATATATTTTCAATTTTTATATATTCTAAAAAATTATTAAAAACTGAATTTGACGAGTAAGTGAGGTCAGTATTGTGTTCGCCACAGTTGCTTAAATAAATCTTTTCAGACATATAGTATTCCTTTTTACTGTTGTTTTTCATTCATACCTTTATACTAATCTTTCCGAGGTTTGAGTTATTAAGACTATCTTTTGCCCGCGGCTTTGCTCGAGATGAAATTCATAAAGCATTCACATACATATTCGTATCGGAATCCGCGGGAAACTGCTATTTGGAATGAAAGTAGACGGATAATACATTATTCCAAATTTATCCTAAGCTGTTCAGTAGTTTAGACGTGAAACTGTAAAAAAATCCAAGGAAACAAGCTTTTACATTATAATATTTAGTAGGACGTAAAAACTGTATGTTATCTTCAGTCTATTTATATGGTCACCTTAATCACGAATAACGATTGCTCATTTAGGGCGCCACGATGAAATCTCGCACCACCTGAAAAACTTGTTAGGGCTGCCTCTGGTCACACGGTGGACAGGGGCTGGAGTTCTGTTACTGTCCACACACTTGTTACTTTCAAGTGCGCGCATTTCCCCAGGCAATTTCAGAGTTCATATCAATCAAGGCAAAAAAACTAATTTAGTATTTCATACATAAGGAAATACAACACATTTATTGGATTTGTTGTACCCACCAATAACAAATTCAGCAAGAAAACCAGAAGCGAGGTTGGTAAAGATATCTTCGCAGAGAGAGAGGGGGAGATGCCGAATATACGAAGCTAATTCCATGAATGCAGCGTCTCTGGTGGGTGTAAATGCGCAGGTGTCATCTGCGAATACTGCAGTTCACCGACTGTGTATTGTATTAATATCTCAAAAATTAAGTCTATGCTTAAAATTGCTCTCCACTTACAGTGACTCGTGCATTCATAAATTATAAAACAGTGAGGGAACCTTCGGGGTTGTCAATAAATGCAATCTCAATTATCTCCGTACTTACAATATTTAGCAACAAATTAGGCCTGCATATGTTGTTCGCGCAGCAATTCGCTATACCTGCATTCGAAAATTATTAAAAGAGTTAAAGGATCTGCGTCGGAAAATGATTTATGTCACGAGGTACGAAATTGGTTGCAAGATGTAATCATAAAATATGTTTACACTATATTGACATTTTCCAACACCATTTGTCATCGTAACTGCAGCAGGGCAGCTGTTGCGCAATTACATCGGAAACGTATGCAAATAATGTCGTGCGAGGACATTCTGGGGTCAGGGTTGACAATATGTCAAACATGTTTTTGTAAAGAGAAAGTAAAGAAATGTGCTTTCACATGGCGACTTACCAGATGCTTCATCAATTTATATGACGGTTGTAACGGAGGTCATCTTTGCAAATGTTCAGGGCTTGTCCTCCGCTTAAGTAAATGTTTAGTGGAGGTGGAAAAATAAATTTGTTATTTTTTATCAGTCACAAATTATACATTATGCGTAAGCGTCATTTATTCCCACATGCCAGATTTATTTTTTTGCGTATTATTTCAACAAAGAAATTAAAGTGAATTAATTAGATATCTAATTTGTACGCGCCAACAAAACATTTGTCAAATCAACTCGCCGAGTTCGCAGCTCAACTAATCCAAGCGACAAGCCCAAGGTCACGTCACAAAGCGTAACCGCACCTGCCACCTCTTTCCACCACTCGTAATTCCCTAACAAGGCGCGCATTCATTGTTCATTGTTACCTAAAACTTTGTGTAGCGTAAGCGACAATGGACCGAATTTTGTATACAGAGAAAGTAATAAGCTATATGGTATATATAGTATAAATAAAATATTTGTAAAACTTGCGGAGACACCATATTATGCGCAAATTACGCAAGGTTGTATCTCACCCCCCCCCCCTATTCCTCCTGTCTTTTACCATTCGTGCTTACGTGGTATCAAGCAAAAGTGCCAAGAGTTTCCATTTAGTTTTTCTTAGAAATTTAGACTTATGGCCTTGTTGGTACAAAAGTCTCTGCTCTCGTCGAATGAGTAGGGTGCGCACTAGGACATGGTGTAAAATCATCCGTAGAGATTTTTAATGTGTACATCTGTCCAATCGTTGTAAAAGCGGCTACTGGCGAATACAATCCGTTTTACAAAATTTGTGAACCATAAAACTTTTTTGAAATCTGAAAACGGTAATCGATTAAATCTTTTAAAAAGAAACAAAACGAGTGCTGTTTTTAAAAATCCAAAATATGTTATTGACGGGGTTACGAAGTTGTTTTATCCGGTACAGTGTTAAACATCCAGCAACTAAATTGACGGCATCCAGCCATGAAAAACGGAAAGCTCCTTTATCATATCAGTTACTGACTGCATTGTAGTACAGGCATTTTAGACAGATTTTAGGGGTAACCTCAAAAAAAATAATGTAGAGCTGAAATTTGGCACAGACGTTCCTTAGTACCTAATAAACACGTACTAAAAAGTCCCCACCTCTAGGGTGTCGGCGTCATAGTTTTTTTTAGGTCAAAAGGGCTTAAATAGGGATTGAGTGCCAAATCTGTATAAACTCGTTGTAAAATTTAAAATGTCAGACTCAGTAACGTTTTATTGCACCCTAGGTAATTAGGATAGACTAACCACTGCATAAAAGTGCAATATCGGCACTATTATTATTTAAAAGTAAAAGTACAGTCACATTTTATCATGAAGGCAGTACGAAACATAACTTTTTTTTTAATTTCTCTGCATTGCGGAAAAACTGTCAAAGTTTCCAGGTCGGGACCTATGATAAAAGTTGTAGTACACACTTTCAGCATTAAAATGGTATATCGTTCATCCCTCTGCGACATATGGTTGCCGAGATACGCGTTGAAACAAGCACACGTGAGTCAACGCTGGGCCGAGAGCTCCGCGCGCCGCTCCCCGGCCATTATGGGTATTAACCTGAAAAAATATAATGTAGACCTGAAAATTGGAACAGATATTACTTACTACCTAAGAATCATGTCTTGAAAAGTCCCTATCTCTGAGGTGTCCTCTTCATAGTTTTATCAGGGCAAAAGTTTTCAATTAGGGCTTAAATGTCATAATCAGTATAAACGTCTTGTAGGTCTTAAAATATCAGCTTTTGTATCATTTAATTGCGCTACAAGTAATTGGAAAGGCTAATTATTGAAAGACGGCGTAGTTTTGGACGTAATTATTGGACAGAAGTAAAAAATCTCACATTTGATAGTGAAACAGGTACGAAATATGACTTGTTTTGTAACAAAGTCAGATTTGCTAAAAACTTTCGAAGGCCTATTATCAAAGTTGCAGAACGCAGTTTCAGCATTGAAATGGTGTATTCATCATGTTTTTTTGACAAACGGTTGGTGAGATATCATCGAAATATTCGAAACAACGCGCAGATCTAAGCATAAACGCCGTTCCGCTTACCCTTCCTCTTCTGTCTGCATCATTCTAATCTCTTTGAACAGTGCGCTGAGATTTTGTGCCCTTGGCATTATATATAAACTGACAGAAAGAAACCTTGAAAATGACGAAACATTTTGCAAAATTATGAATTATACAAATTTTTATTAAAATCTTTGAATTAAATTTAATGTTCAGCTTCATCATCGTACTCATCGTCTGGACCTATTATAGGTGACTTTATCGCATGCAGATCTTCGGCAATGTCCACACATTAGTGAACACTCCAGCCCACAACGCACACATTCAAATCTATTTCGCAGATGTAATGAAAGTTATTGATGCGGGATCACAAGTTGATGCTATTTTCTTGGATTTTCAGAAAGCTTTTGACCCTGTACCACACAACCGACTCTTAGCGAAGATCCGAGCGTACGGTATATCTGATCAGATTTGCGAATGGATACGCGATTTTCTAACTGGTCGGTCACAGTATGTCGTTATAGACGGGGAAGCCTCTTCTAAACTAGATGTTACTTCGGGCGTTCCTCAAGGAAGTGTAATAGGTCCACTTCTTTTCTTAATTTTTATAAACGATCTCGGTGACAACGTTAATTGCAGGATGCGATTTTTTGCTGATGATGCACTTATTTATAGGGAAGTGAGGTGCTCCGACGATTGCTTAGAAATTCAGCGCGATCTGGATGTTATTTCGGAATGGTGCCGTGAATGGCAGCTTACACTTAACTGTAAAAAGTGCAAGGCAATGCACATAAGTAATAAAAAGACCCCGCTTGCTCTGGAGTACAAAGTTAACAATTCAGTTGTTGACACTGTAGATTCCCTGAAGTATCTAGGCGTAACAGTACAAAGCAACAAGAAATGGGACTTGCACATAACTTCCGTTGTAGGAAAAGCTAATTCCAAACTACGATTCATAGGACGTATTTTGAGAAGCTGTAATGCTCATACAAAGGAAATAGCGTACAAAACACTAGTGCGTCCGCATTTGGAATACTGTTGTGGAATTTGGGATCCGTATCGCAAGGGATTGATTGACACATTAGAGAAAGTACAGAGAAGAGCCGCTCGATTCGTGACTGCTAGTTACAGTCCTTACGTAAGTGTCACAGAGCTAATTCGTGGGTTGGGCTGGGATTGTTTGGCGGACAGACGACGTCGTTTTCGTTTGAATTTGCTGGAGAATATGCGAAAATATTTAAGTTACGAGTGCAACGAAATACTTCTTCCGCCAACCTATTTAGGTCGCAATGACAGGAGGGATAAGATTAGAGAAATAAGATGCCGTACTGATTCATTTATGTATTCCTTCTTTCCTCGATCTGTTCGGGATTGGAATGCGCAGAATTAGGATTGGTGCTTAGCACCCTCTGCCACCCACAGTATTTGTGATTTGCAGAGTATAGATGTAGATGTAGATGTAGACAATTGCAGGGTACCAAACTGAGGAGATGATTCGGAGCAAGTGCAAGTCACTTGCACAAGAGTTCCATTCTGAATTTTCCAGTCCCAATCTTCAGGACCTAAAGAATTTGCTAACCATTCTTGAATCTGTAAGTATATTCGTAGAGAATGGATGGCCAATATACCATATATTCGTAGAGAATGTCGCTCACATGCTGCATATGTTGGTGGAAGGGACGGAAACTGGAAGGATGCAGTGACTGGTTGGGTTGCGAACTTACGACTGTATTTTATTACCAGAAGTTCATGAATATTTTGACACTGAGATATAAAATTTTCATAGTGAGCAACGGCAAACGTCTTTCCTCCGGATATTATGTCTTCTTTCTGTGCGTTGGGATGTTCGAATGTTTCCACTTTGTCACGCAATACGTCAGAACCCTCAATAACATCCAGCCTTGTTTTTTTTATTTATTTATTTATTTGCCGAAAAGAGCGCTGGCAGTATCGCACCCAGTGAATGCATGACAATAGAGTGCAGAGTTTTTCATGTTTGTGATGGATTTTCAGAGTTCTGCCGCGTTGAAGACCTTACTAGCAGTTTTGGTTGTGACAAGGTGAACTACATTTATACGACTGCTTCCAATAAGTCTTGCTACCAACGAGGACATCCGTATAGTTGGAAATGACCGCTACCTCTTGACCCCTGCAATAATCAAGTGCAAACGATGCAATGCTGGCATCCGCATCTCCTTTACACTGAATGGCATGATGACCCGCAGTCTTGAATTTGTTTTAAAGTAATTCGCCTGGCTTATTTATGTTATAATACTTTTTCAAAAGCTCAGCTTGGAGTGAAGTGACAGCCGTGTTGTGGTGAGCGAAAACATTGGCAGATGTTTCACCCGGCACAACGACGACGCTCCTCTGTTTCCGTTGTCATGTGTTTAGATCCATCGTTTGCCGTTGCCCACTATGACAATTTTATATCTCAGTGTCAAAATATCCATGAACTTCTGGAAATAAAATACAGTCGTAAGTTCGCAACCCAACCAGACACTGCATCCTTCCAGCTTGCGTCCCTTCCACCAATAGATGCAGCATGTGAGCGACATTCTCTACGAATATATGGTATATTGCCCATCCATTCTCTACGAATATACTTACAGATTCAAGAATGGCTAGCAAATTCTTTAGGTCCTGAAGATTGGGACTGGAAAATTCAGAATGGAACTCTTGTGCTAGTGACTTGCACTTGCTCCGAATCATCTCCTCAATTTGATGCCCTGCAATTGTAAGAACATCTGCGAAATAGATTTGAATGTGTGCGTTGTGGGCTGGAGTGTTCACTAATGTGTGGACATTGCCGAAGATCTGCATGCGATAAAGTCACCTATAATAGGTCCAGACGATGAGTACGATGATGAAGCTGAACATTAAATTTAATTCAAAGATTTTAATAAAAATTTGTATAATTCATAATTTTGCAAAATGTTTCGTCATTTTCAAGGTTTCTTTCTGTCAGTTTATATATAATGCCAAGGGCACAAAATCTCAGCGCACTGTTCAAAGAGATTAGAATGATGCAGACAGAAGAGGAAGGGTAAGCGGAACGGCGTTTATGCTT
This sequence comes from Vandiemenella viatica, assembly GCA_031002005.1. Taxonomy (NCBI): domain Eukaryota; kingdom Metazoa; phylum Arthropoda; class Insecta; order Orthoptera; family Morabidae; genus Vandiemenella; species Vandiemenella viatica. The sequence continues at coordinate 194,203,442 of CM061920.1, forward strand.
AGATCTGCGCGTTGTTTCGAATATTTCGATGATATCTCACCAACCGTTTGTCAAAAAAACATGATGAATACACCATTTCAATGCTGAAACTGCGTTCTGCAACTTTGATAATAGGCCTTCGAAAGTTTTTAGCAAATCTGACTTTGTTACAAAACAAGTCATATTTCGTACCTGTTTCACTATCAAATGTGAGATTTTTTACTTCTGTCCAATAATTACGTCCAAAACTACGCCGTCTTTCAATAATTAGCCTTTCCAATTACTTGTAGCGCAATTAAATGATACAAAAGCTGATATTTTAAGACCTACAAGACGTTTATACTGATTATGACATTTAAGCCCTAATTGAAAACTTTTGCCCTGATAAAACTATGAAGAGGACACCTCAGAGATAGGGACTTTTCAAGACATGATTCTTAGGTAGTAAGTAATATCTGTTCCAATTTTCAGGTCTACATTATATTTTTTCAGGTTAATACCCATAATGGCCGGGGAGCGGCGCGCGGAGCTCTCGGCCCAGCGTTGACTCACGTGTGCTTGTTTCAACGCGTATCTCGGCAACCATATGTCGCAGAGGGATGAACGATATACCATTTTAATGCTGAAAGTGTGTACTACAACTTTTATCATAGGTCCCGACCTGGAAACTTTGACAGTTTTTCCGCAATGCAGAGAAATTAAAAAAAAAAGTTATGTTTCGTACTGCCTACATGATAAAATGTGACTGTACTTTTACTTTTAAATAATAATAGTGCCGATATTGCACTTTTATGCAGTGGTTAGTCTATCCTAATTACCTAGGGTGCAATAAAACGTTACTGAGTCTGACATTTTAAATTTTACAACGAGTTTATACAGATTTGGCACTCAATCCCTATTTAAGCCCTTTTGACCTAAAAAAAACTATGACGCCGACACCCTAGAGGTGGGGACTTTTTAGTACGTGTTTATTAGGTACTAAGGAACGTCTGTGCCAAATTTCAGCTCTACATTATTTTTTTTGAGGTTAAAACCTAAAATGCCTGGGCTAATTGTTCTTGTGTACCTACCACGCCATATAACTACATAACCATTTAATTGTAATAAACTGTTCAATGTTTTCACATGTATCAAGTATACTAGACATGGTAAAATATCAAAACACAACGTTGCAAAACACTGGTTTGATTCCAAATCTGTGAATTATGTTCTGCCCTGATTTTGATAAGAATCTGGGACAGTTGTTATAAACAGAATGAAGTAATACAACTGGGTTACCAGATGATGGTCTTCAAAAAGAGGACATTTCTAGATTAATACTAAATTCTGCAAAAGTGTTGTGGGTTTCTCAACATTTACGGATGTTGCATTAAGATAAATTATAACTACACACTTAATAAATTAAAAAATATTTAAGATATGCATAATTCACTATACTTTTTGCAAATGAAACGTCTACAATAGGTAGTATATTACTTCTTTTTATTAAATCATGCAACGTTACAACAATTTGTGGCACATTTTAATACAAACTACAAAAATCATCATTAGTACATTTCTCATCTTCATCAATATTCCCTGAAGTACTCAGATATTTCTTGATGAACCAATTTCTGAGAGTAATTTCTTATTTTCCAACAAATAATTATAAAACTGTACACAAGATAAATCCTTATAAATATATTGCACACTTATAATTCCCTTAACAGACTCAACACTGTGGTTTTCTATCTTTGGTCCACTGACTGTTTGCTAATGAAAAAAATCCTTTCTACACTAGCATTGTGGCTGGGAATAGCAAAGAAAAACTCCGCAATTTTTAGTAGTTCTGAGAAAACAAGCACCATTCTTTGACTCTCGGAAATATTTACACCAGATATCATTTGACAACTGATCTGTATTAACGTTAGCCTGGTTTGTCAAAATTTCTGAAAGTTGAAAAACTGATCAAAGCACTTTACATAATCTATTTTAATATTAAGTTTTCATTTAGGTACAGAATTGTTGTTCCACATCTCCCAATTTGGAGAATTCTTCAGACCCATCCATTTAAATACCAAAAAACTCTTGATACTGAACCAACCTTTCTTAAGATACGTAATTGTTGCATCATAAAACATGTGCTATTTCTCCTTCTAGCATATCACATTTAGAACCATAACCTTCATCCCGTTTTTTTTCTCGAAATTTCTTTTAGTTTTAAAGATTTGAAATTCTGGATTTTTCTTTCCTGAAGAGCATTCAACACACCCTCAAGAATATGTATCATTTCTACCAGTGAATTTTTCTCTTTTTATAGGGCCAAAATATTATGTTGAAATAATGACATAAGAGAATGAACAAACCATAATCGTGTCTCACTAAGCTCATTTTGGAAAAACATTTTAATCAGAATTGGAATTTCACCCTGAGAACTGATATGATTTCAGTCTCGTAACGCAAGGAAAAAGGGACAGCCACCTACTATTAGAATGACACAATATTTCCTATATTGTACATCTACAAAATCACAAAAGTCTTAAGACTTTCAGTACGTACTGTGTACACAGAAAAATAATTAAATTTTTAATACTATGGAATTCAAA
>CM061920.1:194207005-194297683 GCA_031002005.1 Vandiemenella viatica
TGACCAGCGAAGGAAGGGAAACATACTGAAAATAACATTTTGAAATATCTTGTATTACATTAATTTTGTAATATATAATAAGTTATAAGTTAAATACGAACGCCAATAGTATTAATATGTTTTGAGTAGAAGTCAGAAGGATGAGAATATGAGACTAAAAAAAAGGCGGAAGGCCTGAGAGTAATCTGATAGAAGCGCGTGCGTCGGTGCTGGTGGTAGCTGTTGCCATGCTGACGAGACACAATGGGAAGGCGTGGATCGAACGGCTTGAGTCAAGGACCCAACGAACCTAAGCTGACCCACGGAGTTTCCTGGCCGGTACTGACTGCAATAGTTTACAGCCTAGGCGATCATTATCCAGTTGAGGATTACGCATAAAAATATCGATTTAATACCATTAAAAAAAAAACTGAAATACATTGTTTTGACTATTCCCACGATAGAAAAATAAAATAAAACCAGGTGACCCGAAGACGAAAACATCTCGAATTTATGTGGCATTACTATACTTTTCGAATTGTGGTATGGTTATGGGTTATTGCATCCAGTTATAATCGTTGTATGTTTTGTAAAGTATCATAAAAGTAAAACGAGTCGTATAACAGCCTACAACTTTCAAAATCCCTTTTTTTTCCACTCGTCTATGACTGGCAAATTTGTTGTGAATTGCAATTTCAAATACCACTTTTGATAAAACCAAACTGAAATGATGTTTTCGTGAACACAACACTTCAACGATAACAGAATATCTTTCGAAAAATTTCGTGTTTAGTATTTTTATTTTTGGCTATCGTTTTTTTTTTACTAAGACACGTCATATACAGTAATAAATTCGCAATTCAATTACAACTTCCATAATCGTCTGTGATGTATTTATTAATTCATTCTTACATAGTATATGGACCATGGTTCACCAAAATGTTCGGTTTGTTCCGCTACTCTTCAACTCACACTTCTCCAAATTGTTTCTGCCAAAAAAGTGTGTCGAGACAGAACGTTATTTGACATCCTGATAATCGTTTGTTGCTGACAGTTCCTAACAAGGCTATGAAAATTGACCAATGTATATGATCAAAATATGAGGGCCTTTGTTTCATGATGTGCGCTCCATAGACGGTGTGTGATGCGTATGTCAAAATGTGTGTGGATTGGCACAGCAACATACGTTACATAGTTCGGTTATTTTATTTTATCTACATTACATAAAAAATCATAGCAACTCTCCGTGAAAGTTTCATTTTCGTTTTGAAAAATTTCAATATTGCACCACAAAATTTATTTTCTAGTCCATGAAGACATTTTCACATGAACCTTTCAGCATGAGTTTGATATATCGTCTCTAGCAAGGCTACAAACATTGTTAACAAACTTATATTCTAGACTAAGGGACGGATACATTAAATATGCTTAATGATTGTGTATGTTTTTTTTTTTTTTTACTTATGTCTTTACGCCTCGTAGACGTCGGGGTCATTAGGGGCGGGATGGAAGTGGACACAAGGAACGGGAAGGAAATCGGCCATTGACTTTTGAAGGAAACATTCGTCTGGAGTGATTTGGCTAAACCATGGAAAATCCAAATCTGGATGCCCGGACGGGGATTCGAACCGGCGTTACCCCGAATGCGAGGCAGAACGTTAACCGTTCACCCAACACGCTCGGTTTAATGATTGTGATTTTATTCCTCACACTAACTTCATTAATAACTACAACGAAAGCCACTTGGAAAACCAACATATATCAACGTAAAAATGTTTATACTGAATACGCAATTGCACACAAAGTAAAAAACTTATATCCCGGTATTGTTTACATCTGTTTGTGTAATTTGTGTTTAGAAGATAATTGATAATGATTTAAAAGTTTGATAGTTAGGTAAGACAGAGTAACAAGCTGATTACACAAAAAGATATATGGTTGTGCCTTGGCGAGAACAATGAAGTAAAAATATTTTTTTTTAAATAGTGTTGTTTGTTCTCTGAGTATCTAAGATAAATAATTAATTTTTTTTATGAGTGATACCTTTTTCCTGGACGTACATGCTTTCTGGTTCCCGTCACGCTGTTACGACTGCCACTTGTTGCGAGAGAGCCTTAACTATACCTAAGGGAAACTCTGAGTCGGCGGGAAAGATATTGGACTCATGGGGCCAGCAGCGCAAAGAGTTTTGCTACATGCCAGGCATCCATGGGCTAAAAATATTGCCTACACTTACATAAAAATACTGGATGCTCGTTTTTGCTGTCCGTGTAATTTAGTTGTAAATACAGGCTTGGACTAAGAGCAGTCATTTGCCGGAGCGGTGGAAAATGAAGGTCGCTCTGTAATTCGTGATACTACGCGGATTATTGGTGCCGTGTAACCTAAAGCGACAAACTATAAATAAAGGAGTAATTCATTTGTACTAAATTGTCAGTAATTAACGAGCAAAATTTTAGGGAAGAACAGGATTCAAATAATTTTACTCAAACGTAATTCACTTGTTATTAACAAGCAAGTCGGTACAGCAGTAGGGAAAAGTATGGCCAGAATTTAAATTCAATAAAGTAAAGAAATTCTCTTTTAGCTGAAGTAATATTAAGTAGCCTAGTCTGATTTAAATATATCAATAGCGAGGGTTGTGCACATCTAGTAAGCTAAGATGGTCAATGTGAGATCCATATCGCGGTATCAAAAATCAGCTACTAAGGTCTCAAGGTAAAAATTGGAGTTACATCGTTGTTAGTACCCATTTACTGTTCTAAGTTAAAAGCATCACAACCGTATAGTCATCAAGCAATCATTTGAATCACTAGCAATCAGATGAAGATGTCAATAATAAATGAGAGTTTGGATTCGGACTATTGAAACGAAAAAATCAGTTCCCCAGGACTGTGTACACTGAAGAGACAAAAAAACTGGTATAGGTATGCGTATGCTAACACAAAGATATGTAAACACGAATTACGGCGCTGCGGTCGGCAACGACTATGTAATACATCAGATGTCTGGCGCAGGTGTTAGATCGGTTACTGGTGCTACAATGGCAGGGTATCACGATTTAAGTGAGACTGAAAGTAGTGTTATAGTCGGCGCACTAGAGATGAGACACAGCATCTCCGAGGGAGCGATGAAGAGGCGAATTTCCCATACAACCATTTCACGAGTTCGCCGTGAATATCGGGAATCCGGTAAAACATCAAATCTCCGATATCGCTGCGGCAAGAAAAAAATCCTGCAAGAATGGGACCAACGACGATTGAAGAGAATCATTCAACATGGCAGTAGTGCAACCCTTCCGCAAATTGCTGCGGATTTCAATGCTGGGCCATCAACAAGTGTCAACGTGCGAACCATTCAACGAAACATCATCGATATGGGTTTTCGGAACCGAAGGCCTATTCGTGTACCCTTGCTGAGTGCACGACACAAAGCTTTACGCCTCGCCTGGGCCCGTCAACTGTATCGAGAAGATGGACGTGTACGGGTATAGAGACAACCTCATGAATTCATGGACTCTACATGCCTGTAGGAGACTGTTCAAGCTGGTGGAGGCTAAGTAATGGTGTGGGGTATGTGCAGTTGGAGTGACCCCTGATACGTCTAGATACGACTCTGACAGGTGACACCTATGTACGCATCCTGGCTGATCACTTACATCCATTCATGTCCATTGTGCATTCCGATGGACTTGGAAAATTTCAGCAGGACAATGCGACATCCCACACATCCAGAATTGCTGCAGAGTTGTTCCAGGAACACTCTTCTGAGTTTAAACACGTCCGCTGGCCACCAAACTCCCCAGACATGTACATTATTGAGCATATCTGGGATGCCTTGCAATGTGCCGTACAGAAGAGATCTCCACCAGCACGTAATCTTACGGATTTATGGACACCCGTGCAGGATGCATGGTGTCAATTCCCACCAGCACTAGTTCAGACATTAGTCGAGTCCATGCCACGTTGTGTTGCGGCTCTTTTGCGTGATTGCGGAGGCCCTACGCAATATTAGGGTGTACCAGTTTCTTTGGCTCTTCAGTGTAATAGGACATTCGTTGTAATACAGCACTAGTAAATGTGATACAGTCTGATGCTTTATTAATTTCATTATGCAATCGTGCATCTGCACTCTAAATTGGACAGAATTTAGACGCGTTTGCAAAAGCAACTTATATTTACAATGGTATTATCATGCTCTACTTATTATATATTGTCTAGCTAAAGTAACATACTTTCGTAAATAGTAATTTCCTTCCGTTTAGGTCAAATAAATCGAGGGAAATGAATTGTCTGAAAAAAAGTGAAGCACTAAGAATGGGAGGAGGAAACAAAATGAAATTTCACGGGTTGGGAGAGTATATGATATTGTTTCGGTAACCAAAAAATCGAGTCACATTTTCATAGAACTTGGCAGTATCAGCCCCCTCAGCAGTACGACGTTGCACTCTCTCTGGCCTGGATGCAAGCACTGATTCTGTTAGGAAGGATGTCATAAAGCCGTTGCAGCCGGTCCTGTTGGCATGCTGGTCCACAACTGTTGCAGCTGGTCATTGTCATCCTGGATACTGGCATTAGGACGGAGTTGACTTCCGATCTGATCCCACACATGTTCAGTCAGGGACAGATTTGGAGATCTTGCTGCACACCTCAGCATCACTCAGACAGTTTATAGAGACAGGAAACGTGTGTTGACGAGCATTGTCCTGTTGAAAAATGGCACCATAATACTGCCAGATGAGAGGAAGCAGGATGTCCGTGACGTACCGTTATCCCGTCAGAGTTCCTCAATCGCTACCACCCGTGACCTGAAGTCACAACCGATGGCTTCCCGACACCATGACGCCACCGTGAGCTTCTCCAAAACATTCGAAGAATGGGGCCCGCCATACTCGCAGGTGAGATGGTGATCCGATGTAGTGCAGAACCACAATACATTGGACTGTTGATGAAATGCATCGGATTGTGCTCAGCAATTGAGAACTCACAAAAGGAATATACTGAAAAAAAATATCTTACATTAATTATCAGAAATCACTTTTCAGATAAAAATTAATCGTCAGACATCCAGACATCACTGTCTTAGAAACAAGAGTTGAATAATATAACACTTTTCAATTGCATACTTATCTCACAAACCGTAGAAACACTAATGGAAGAGACAGTACTGGATTAACCACTTTTTTGGGGGGTGGGGGGTGGGGGTGGGAGGTTCTCTTCTTCATACAGTATTTGTTACGGGCCCCGCGCTGTCTTAATTAGGCCCTGGGAACAGATAAACATTTTGATAAAGGTATTTGTAGAAGCCGGACTGAAAATCTTAATTGAAAAGATAAATATTAAAAATGCGTCTAAAGACTTATATATAAAATATGGAAAAATAAATAAAAACATTTAAGTATTATGGAGAAATAATGCAGTTTAATGATCTAAACAAAGAGACAACCGAAATCTGAAAAAGTACTGTTAGTCTATCCATTATCTTATCGACACCTCAACACAGCTATAAGACCAGAATGCCTACATGCGGCAGAAAGCTTACCTATATACACAGAAAATAAAAATTGGAGTATTAGAGAAAAATCAGAGAAAACTTTTGAGAAAAATTCCTTAACCAAGAAGAAATGGTAATGAATGGCACTGAGCGTCCTGAGTGAGCAGCAGCGTTTGGGCCTGGCATTCGGGAGGAAGTGGATCCAAATAACCATCTAGGTTCCTGTTTAGTATTTTTTTTCTCCCGAAATCACTCAATGTAATGCCGTGGTGGTTCTTCCAAGGTCCATGGCCGAATTCCTTTCCGCTCCATCCCTCCGGTCCTTTTCAGAATCTATTGACGAAGAGGCGTAAGGCCATAAAACAAAAAAATAATTGGAAGAAAAGGAGTAATAAAGAACCATAAAAGGCGTATGGCATTGTTTGCCGGGAGACGCAGGAGGGTAGTTTGACCGAGATGGGAGGAGGGCGAAATCGCTCTCCTACCTATCATTCGGGAGGACAGGGCCGGCGTTAGGGAGGGGTAAGCGGGTCAAATGTACCCGGGCCCACCGGCTGATGGGGGGTCCCGATCACGGGTTACAGGGCCCCCCAGCCAGTTTCTAGAGCTAAAAAGAAAAGGTCGCCCATTTTACCCCGGGTCCGAAATTACTAGCGCCGGCCCTGCGGGAGGACGGGGGTCAAACCCCGTCCGGCCATCCTGACTGGTGTTTTCCGTGGTTTTCCTCAGTCACTCCAGGCGAATGGTGGGATGGTCCCCTACAAGACCATGGCCTAATTCCATCCCCCTTCCCTCCCCGTAGGTTAGTTAGGCTGAAAATAGTCTACGTGACTCCGCGCAAGCGCCTTTGTCGCGGCATATATCAAAACTGAAAACTTTCAGAGAATGTCAGTAAAATAATAGTTTTTTTTATGGGAACTTAAATCTAAAAAGACTGACAAAAATCTTACTTGAATGTTTCGAAGAAACTACAGACAGCGTGAAGGGTGAGCAGTAACGCTCGGCCTGGCATTCGGGACGACACACTTTCAAACTCCCGTCTGGCCATCCAAATTTCTCTTTCTCCTGGTTTCCCGAAAGTTGGCAAATGTTGGGGTAGTTCCTATGGTCATATTCCTTTCCGTTCCTTGGATCCTTGTATTCCGTCCTTTGTCGCCTCTTATGACGACGAGACGTAAAGCCATAAGGGAAAAATGCACAAAATAAAAGTTTACTTGTTATTAAATTAAAATCAGATATAGCAGCAGTCAATCTTACGAAATAAGAAATCCTGAACACAATCATGTGCTGATTCAGACTACAAAGTTTGAGGCGTTCCAACAGAAATTATACACACCAAAAATAATAATCCGGACCGAAAAAAGCAAAAAATAGAATGTAAGTGTAATGGAATATTGGAAAAAAAGTAAAGAAATCAGGAAGTATTTACCGGGGCCCAGGTTTGCGTGAATTTGAAAAGACGAAGAACATTGGCAAAGTAACCTCGGCATGGTAACATTTGATTACTTTCGTTACAACTTACAAAGTATACTAGATGTAAGTGTTTTTAATATGTATCATTTAAATGCAACATATAATCACAATTTCAGGCGCTAATGATTCTGAGATGGACCCATTGTGCCACTTGACTGCATTTTGTTCGTTTTCCGTCAATGTGCAGGATCCTACGACGATCCCGTTTCCGTCTGGAAAACTGTTAGTTACAGAAACAGAACAACTAAAATCATAGGGCCTGCTATTACCCTCCAAGGACAGGAAATTCAGAATCAAAAAATACAAATGAATTGCAACAGTAAAACCTAACGTTCCTTACAGCCTCCATCTAATAACTTTCAGTAAATATATATTGATTCAAGAATACCTTTAAAAATAAACAATGTGAGTTAAATTATTAAGACATTGGGCACCGTAGTTACTGAAAGAGTGGCGTTTCAAAACATGGATCGTTCGGTGCTTGATTTGATTGAAGGTCGAAACGAGTAACTGTGCTCTAGTAACTTAATATTCTTCTACTCCTCTACAGTTCATCAAAATTCAGTAACAATAAAATTCTCACATTTTAAATTGCTTTATTTAGTTTAGATCACGATCTATTACTCGCCGTTAAAAATTCCTTGTGCGGATGCAATATTGCAGAACACGGAACACAATTTGGTTTAATGTATATGAAACTGCTATAAATCCGTGACTATGTTTCGTACATGGTCTCGGGTATAGAATAGTTTCCGAAAATATGGCTACAGTGAACGAGCAGTAAACATAAAAATCATATAAAAAGTAATGTATAAAAATAGTTGCTCTGGACTGTGGGTTATAAGTTTGATAAATCGATAAAAGAAATACAGTAATAAACGTGACCACCCAGACTACAGTGAACACGAATAAAACGTAAAAAGCAAATAAAACCTAATAAAAAAATCACCCACATGTTTACTTTTAATACCCCTAACCTCAAGTTTTATGTCAAATGAAAATACCTAAAAATGCCGGCAGCGTGAAAATACTAATTTCAAAATGGTAACGATGTGAAGGAATTTATTGAATCTTGAAATACGATTTTATTCCACTTTGTTCAGTCGCAACGTTTTACCATATGGTTTTAATTAAATGTACGTATTTAATCTAAAATGAAATACTTACTCTACTACTAAAAGCAAAATTAATTAAAGTATATTGGCAATTCATTATTTCGCATTTAAATAACGGACATAAGCTAGAACCTCGTATTCCGAAATGAAGGGATTGGCACGTGATATCACCGCACTACAGCCAGTAGTTATCGAGGTGACCAAGGACGTACTCTACGAAATGATATGTAGGGCAGTAAGAAAGAATGGTTATTAAAGTCTCTGACGACTGGACGTGGGAAAAAATGCATCTATTATGTATGAATTGTGATGTGTGATTAGAGATTACAAAATCCTCAATGTTTCTAGGTGAAACGCTGCAGAATTAATCCATAACGCATACTTCAAAAGGTAATATGTTATTTATACATACTTTTTAAGATGCACTCTGAAATTTAATTAGTTTTTTAAAATGTTTTAATGGTTCGACTCACATCGTCTTGGTCGTAGAAGAATTTGTTTTACAAGGAAGAAGGGGAATCGTAATATTTCTAATTTAACAATATTCTGATAATAATGTTTTAATTGGGGATGCATTTTTCTGGAATTCCCAACGCAGACTAAGAGGAAATTTTAATGGAGATAAAAATGTAAGTTTGCACTCATTATATTTAACTGATTTTAATTTCATTCCTGTCAAGAAGGATGATTTATTTCTATTCCACTCCCAGTTCCCATTTTCACGATTAATTCTCTCTCTTTTATACATCTTCTGGCGGAAATTATACCCACGGAACTCAAAAATGCTTCTCTGGATAGTACCAAAGCAGACCAGAGAAATATGTGCGAATTGTGGAGAAATATACAGCAACTCCTCTACGACAGCATTAACAAGAAACATGAGGTTTTCCCACTCGCAGCGGCAGTATTACTGTAAAGGCAGGTATAAGGCAACAGCTGGCTGGGGCTTGGCGATATTCCCGTAGGACTTTCCGTTGCAAGCTTCCGGGATCAGAATCTCCTTCGGCTCTGGCTGGTTGAGGGTTCAAAAGCGACGAGTGAAACGAAATAAAGAAAGGAGTCGAGGCTCAGCAAGATAAACCCCTCGGTCTCTCGTTCCGGCTCAGCGTTGATGAAAGCGAGATGTTCCAGGAATCAAATGTTGACGAAAATGAGATGGCTTTTTGTCGAGCCAAGTCCAGAAAGATTATAAATTGTGGCTTGCAGGGGCGGAACGTAATTCCATTTGCTGCATAATTGTTTCCGTCATATAAACCATCTTCAAATGTAGACGAATGGGATAGAATCGGCCGCCAAATTTTAATTACGATTTTGCCCAGCGGTTTCACTATTAAGATAAACTCGCATATTCGAAACTATAATTAAACCAAACTAATGGTGTAAAATTTCATGTTAGTTTTAGAATTCCCCCACGCTATTTGCAGAACCTGTGTTTCGTGCCTTTAGAGAAATCGAGTACCAAATATCCCATTCATGCGAAATACGAATCTATGCCTAAAAAATATCAGTCTTAGAAATTTGCATTTATCTCTCAAATCTAATGTGAATTTTACGAGGGTCAAATTCAGTAAGAAGTTCCATATCTAAATGTCACGCAATCATTGAGAAGAATTTTACTCTCATTTTTTCTTCACTGGCCAAATGTATTATTTAGAGAATTTATTTTATGTTCACTACTGTTATTTTGTTGTACACTCCTGGAAATTGAAATAAGAACACATTGACGCCGGTGTGTAAGATCCACCATACTTGCTCCGGACACTACGAGAGGGCTGTACTAGCAATGATCAAACGCACGGCACAGCGGACACACCAGGAACAGCAGTGTTGGCCGTCGAAGGGCGCTAGCTGCGCAGCGGTTGGGCACCGCCGCAGTCAGTATCAGCCAGTTTGCCGTGGCATACGGAGCTCCATCTCAGTCTTTAACACTGGTAGCATGCCACGACAGCGTGTACGTGAACCGTATGTGCAGTTGACGGACTTTGAGCGAGAGCGTATAGTGGGCATGCGGGAGGCCGGGTGGACGTACCGCCGAATTGCTCAACATGTGGGGCGCGAGGTCTCCACAGTAAATCGATGTTGTCGCCAGTGGTCGGTGGAAGGTGCACGTGCCCGTCGACCTGGGTCCGGACAGCAGCGACGCACGGACGCACGGACGCACGCCAAGACCGTCGCATCCTACGCAGTGCCGTAGGGGACCGCACCGCCACTTCCCGGCAAATTAGGGACACTGTTGCTCTTGGTGTATCAGAGAGGACCATTCGCAACCGTCTCCATGAAGCTGGGCTACGGTCCCGCGCACCGTTAGGTCGTCTTCCGCTCACGCCCCAACATGGTGCAGCCTGCCTCCAGTGGTGTTGCGACAGGCGTGTATGGAGGGACGAATGGAGACGTGTCGTCTTCAGTGATGAGAGTCGCTTCTGCCTTGGTGCCAATGATGGTCGTATGCGTGTTTGGCGCCGTGCAGGTGAGCGCCACAATCAGGACTGCATACGACCGAGGCACACAGGGCCAACACCCGGCATCATGGTGTGGGGAGCGATCTCCTACACTGGCCCTACACCCCTGGTGATCGTCGAGGGGACCCTGAACAGTGCACGGTACATTCAAACCGTCATCGAACCCATCGTTCTAACATTCCTAGACCGGCAAGGGAACATGCTGTTCCAACAGGACAATGCACGTCCACATGTATCCCGTGCCACCCAACGTGCTCTAGAAGGTGTAAGTCAACTACCCTGGCCAGCGAGATCTCCGGATCTGTACCCCATTGAGCATGTTTGGGACTGGATGAAACGTCGTCTCACGTGGTCTGCACGTCCAGCACGAACGCTGGTCCAGCTGAGGCGCCAGGTGGAAATGGCTTGGCATGCCGTTCCACAGGACTACATCCAGCACCTCTACGATCGTCTCCATGGGAGAAATGTAGCCTGCATTGCTGCGAAAGGAGGATATACACGGTACTAGTGCCGACATTGTGCATGCTCTGTCGCCTGTGTCTATGTGCCTATGGTTCTGTCTGTGTGATCATGTGTTGTATCTGACCCCAGGAATGTGTATATAAAGTTTCCCATTCCTGGGACAATGAATTCACGGTGTTCTTATTTCAATTTCCAGAAGTGTATCTCTTGTAGTCAAATGATCTTCTTCTTTCAATTCCGTACTGGTATATTTTGCTGTGTTATAAAGTACATATTCACACGTCAGAATCCAGAAGGACATGGATTCCATCCTCAGACCGGCATTCATAATTCCGTTTTTCATGAGTTTCCGAAATCACCCAAAATAAATCCTGGGATTGTTCATTCAATAGGCAATTGCTAACGTTCTTTCTATTTTTTCCCCTCAGTATTCTTAGGCTCAATAAGGTACATATAGATAAGCCATAAAGCATTAATAGCAACAATCATCAGTATATTTTCTACCACATCTCTTTGAGGTTTTGTTATATCAAATATAGTTTAGCTGTCAAATTTCATTCCAATACAACGGAGTGAAAGATTTCTTCTTGGTAAATAAATTTAAAAAACAAAACAAAAAACAACGCTATAATGAAACTAAAATAGCAACGATGTTCTCTCTCTGAGGCACTTAACGAATGCACAAAACATATAATAGAAGGAAGGGAAGCCACCAGGAAAGGTAAAAAGATGGATAATCCCTTTTATAAGCTGGACGCATTACGTTTAACAACGAAATTAATTCCTAATATAAATCATGATCAAAGACAATAATTTATATTTCTTTCATTAAATAACGTTAGGATGAATCGTGGAATATCTGGTGTCCAGATCATGTAATTTAATGATTACGTTACTGGATCTTTTTCATATCAAAGGGAACAATAAAAAAAGTTTAATTTTTTCTTTCAGTTTTTTTGGTTTCTTTAAAGGAGTCGATTAATTTTTACCTTTTATACAATTTGTGACTACGATTTAGACTTGTTGTCATAGTGTTTTGAAACAAATTTAGCGCTGTCTTATTTAAGAATTTGTTACCATATTTTAAGAATTGAAATTGTGTTTTTACGTAATCTGTAATTATACAAATGGACTAACCACTATAGTGGCACAAAGCAAAATCAATAAATTAAACAGATTTACTACTTCAGAATAATGATTTATCTTAATCAATATTGAATTGAAGAAAATATGATAAATTTCTTTTGCCAGATAGATATAACTAAACAATTCTGATGGATGCTATCGACTATGCTCTCGTGGACATTTCACCGAAAACAGCAGACAGTATGCGTCGCTTTATACGCAGATGAAATCCGAGATAATTCTAACTCACTAGCACCGCGTATCGACAAAGTTAATTACGCGATTCGATTAACCACCAAGTTACTGTCGAGTGGAATTGTCCGATTGTGTCGTTCCATTAACAAGCTCTGTGTTTTGAAAGTATTGAGATCCAGTGTCGGTTCTCTCACGCTCCGTTTACAGATACTGCCTGTTATAAATTAGTGAGACTACTGGCTACGGCACCATACAACTAGAGAACAAACTATACCATCGGCGCGGAGTGTGAAATTTATTTGTATGTATGCGTGCAGCATAAATAAAATGAACTGTTTTTTTTTTTCATATATTGTTTAACAACTACGGCTATGTGTCGTAACCGAACGTGGTGGGTGAATGGTTAGCCTTTGGCCTCCATTCGAGAGGACACGGGTTCGAATCGCAGTTTCACCATCCAAATTGGAGTTTTCCAAATCACCCCATGGTTCTTCAAGGGCAAATTCCTTTCCGTTCATTTCCCCCAAGTCCTTTCCATCCTCTGTTGACCTCGACGTCGAAAAGGTGTAAAGCCATAAGCAAAAAAAAAAAAGAAAGAAAGAAAGGTCGTTATGGTTATTGAATGGCAGGTGGTTATAATTTGACAGAATGCTTCTGCTTGATGTTAAAAGATAACTTTTGGAATTACATTAAAAAAATTGGCAAAAATGTATCCGTCCTTGCATAAACCTTTATATCCTCATCTGCAATTCTTACAGAACAAATAATGTAGATGACTAAAATAATAATTAACAGCTTTCTTCAAACACGATTTAAGAAATTAATGTTACACGTACCTGGATGACCATACTTCGCTGGCCATCTTTCGATTTCTGTTAAATTAGTAAGATTTTACATGAAGTTTTATTAAAGTTAAACGTTTTTGTTGAAGGCTTCCTAGGCATTTTAAGTGCGCAGTTCCTTGCTCTAACCAAAGAGAAGCTTTACTAACTTCAATAGGCTTACTGGTATCTGAACCTTCTTCGCGATGAGGTATTAAATACAACCATTGCTAATTTTTTTTAAATTGTGTTAAAAAGTTAAAAGGAAAAATTAATTTGGATATGAGATTTCATCCAAATCGCTAGACCAATTTCCGAGATCGCCGGTTTACCACCACGTAAATTTATTTTAAATACAAATGCTATTACTATGTTAAATATAAATCTGAATGCTAATCAGGGATTAATTAATGATGAAAGGTTAGTGGTAAATCACTTAGACGAATACATCATTAGTTCTAAATTAATTTACTCCGATAAAAATGTGCTCATGCCTCGTATTAACTCCACACCTTTTGATTTAGCTGTGCCTTTCAAAATGATAAGAAAACAATTCCCGGTAAAAGTAATCTTCGCTGTGATTATTAATAAAGCACAAGGTCAGACACTTCAAAGCGCAGGATTGTATTTTCCAGAACCTGTTTTTTCGTATGGAAGCCTGTACGTGGCTTTTACACGCGTTCGTAGATTCATCAATATTTATGTTTGCGTTAAAGAAATATACGGTCAAAAAAGTAAACGATAATCACATTATAACTGCTGATATTGTTTTCAAATTTTTTTTTGTAAAGTAAAGAAGTTGTAAAAAATCACATCTGACAAAGCCAATATCTACTTTTTAAATGTTTTACAATTAAGCATGAAATATTTAATGAAATAAAAGTTATATTTACAAAGCCAATATCTACTTTTTAAATGTTTTACAATTAAGCATGAAATATTTAATGAAATAAAAGTTATATTTATTACTACTTTTCAAAATAAAATACTATCCATTAATAAATATATTTGCATTTACTTATTTCCACAAAATTATGTTAGACTACCATTTGGTGACTGACCGCAATAGGGTGTAAAATATTCGCTCGGGTCAGCTATTACAAAAAAGGTTTAAGATATAAGCGTTTCGTTCTGTAACCAAAGACAAATTTAAGTAACTCAGTAGGCTTACTGGTACTTGAAACTTCTACGAGAAGGAGTTAGTGCCGTTTCCGAGATACAAAATACAATAATTGCTCGTTTTTTTAGTTTTTTGTTTTTTTAATTTTTGGTTTGTAAAATCTCCTTTTTTGCAGGGAAGACATCTATTTTGATAAACTTGAAAAACAAAACGATATCTAAATATGAAATTTCATCCAAATCGTTAGAACTGTTTGCGAGATACCAAATTATATATATATAAGAATTGCTCGTTTAAAGAAATATATAATTGATCCACACTCAGTCCGTGCCCTTGATGCTGATTCGGCTGTTAGTTGTATGTGTTTCAACTACCACGATACAATTTTCAAAATTTTAAATGTCGGGAAAGCTTTGCAGATTATAGCGGCATACAGCGTTCGATTAAAATACGGAAAGATTCAGAAATACGTATACAAATGCTTGAAAGGAATCTCTACATCCACCAAGAAAAAGTCAATTTACGTCTGTCTTACGGAATGCGTGTTAGAAGGATATAAGCAGTATATCATATTCCCATATTAGAGGCCATCCAATGACGTGCAAACACAGATACCTTTGCAATTAAACACTTATCAAAAATACAATTGTTTTCTGAGTGTTGCTTATGGTCAAGCAACGTTCTGCAGAGATTATAAAAAAGTTTTTGTACACAATACATGAACATTCTGCATCATTCTCTGAGATTCACGAACGAGAAGCAACCTATATATGACAGTATCGATCAAGTATCAATAATTTTTGCATCACTTAAGCCTAATATATTAAAATCGTTGCAAATACCACTAAAAATAAAGTTTATATTCTCCGGCGCATTCTACATGACGATTAAACCAATTATAATTAACTAGAAACATTTTTAAAATATTTTAAATCCACGACACTACGATCAAACGACTGTGTTGGCGCATTAAGTTGAAATTTTGAACATTAGATGTGAAATATGACTAAGAAAATTCAAAACAGAGGATCAATTACATCTATCATATAACATAAAGCGATTCTATCATTTTGAAGTGAAATGTGTCTTCTAAGTTTTTGAGTTTGTATATGGCTTCTGATTATAACTTCAAAGCATGCCTTCCCAAAGGTACGTAAGTTTTCCTAAATTTTCTTTGTTGATAGGAATAATCAGTTGCCAAAGGCAGTACGTTAATCGTGGAATAAAATTTACACTTAACAGTTCAGACAGTTAGTGATAAATATAGCCTATCTGCGGTTCACGTAACCCTGTTGTGCATATCTCCGTGATGGCTGTTTGTAAACTAGAGGCAAATAACTCTTTCTTCCGCTACTTAAGTCGAATATCTCGCACAGTTACCGCCCCCTACCTAGTTACTAATTCGAAAAAAAGTGCAACATTTTTACATTCTTTTCTTTTGGTTTATGACTTAACGCCTCTTGGACATTGAGGTAGTTAAAAGTGCTAAGGACTGAGCACAAAGAGCTGGAAGGAATTGAGCCATGGCATTCTGAAGGAACCGCCACGGCATTCGCCTGGAGTGATTTAGAGGAAACATGGAAACCCGAAATCTGGATGGCTAGAGGGTGTTTGAAGCTACATTTTCCCAATTTCAAGTCGGTGCACATTCCATCTCTGCAATGGCTTAAAGTAACGCTGAAACCATGACGGAGAGAAGGTATCTACAGCTTCTCGTGAGACTGTCCTAAGGACGTTTATGCCATAGTTCACACATAGAAAACACCCTTAGTATTATTTAAGAACTTTCCGGAAGCACTGTTCTAGCATGTCTCAGGCTGTATCACCGAACAATGTCAGCTTTCATTAGCATCAATTGAACAAAGCTACACGAACAGTATATGTGATAAACTGGAAGGGTTATGGCTGTATTTTGATAAAACATGATACCTGATTAATTTTGCAGCAATTTAAATGTAGTGACTGGCTAAACTGTATCCGTAGGCAAATTGCATTTAGTGTTTCACAGTGAAGGTCCGGCGATTAATTTTCCCATAGACACGTGGTATGCATATTCAGCCAGACTGTATGAATAAACTACAAGCCACGCATCGTAGATATTAATACTCATGGTCACCCTGGAGGGCTTACAATTATAACATCAATTTATCCGTACTGTTTACAACATAAAAAATGTGTAAACGTTACCTGTTCACATTAAGTTCAACAAACTATTTTCCTAAATGACATTTTATCAGATCAGTGATACGTGATATAGCCTCACGGTAAATCTTAAATTTTCTAAAAAGTGAAACAATTTTATGGAAAGATCAACTAAAATATTTACAAGGTCCTCTGATTTAGATAAATAGTTGTAGTAATCAATTACATAAAATTTCATATACTTGTTTGAAAGTAATTATAAAATTGAATGGAACCTTTTATGAAAATGTTTTCAATTTTAAATATTATTATTTTAAAACGGTTTGAGAACTTTTGATTTTCAAGTATATTTATCTTTTTGCTACATCTTTGTAGTTACTAGTAGTTGTTTGTTGAAGCATTGTGCTTTCTGTTTCCTACTTGGTTTAAGCGAAACGCTGTCAGTAAAGTCGTTTTATACATAGGTTGCGAAATGAGGATTTCCATCTGCTTGTCAATGGTGTAAGTGTGGTACTAAAGAGTTTTTTACCTGTTAGAGTGTTTTCAGGCGTAAATAGCTGCTTGTTTAAAAACTGGTGGTTGCGGAATATCCGTTCGAAGTCGTACCCTTGGTGGCCAGTATCAGCTGGTGACTCGATATGGCCGTATCTCTCTGAACCCTGGGTGACGGCGCGTCATTTCAATCGCGATCTTACAAACTGCCGGGTATTTCTATTCATCATCTTATTTCAAACGCCTTATTATTTTCTTACTGAATACACAATAAGATACCATTTCTCCAGACGCTAACGGAACGATGATAAATGACTCCGCAAATGAAGGTGTTCCTTTAATCCAGTGTTTGAAATTCATCAAAGCACAAGAGTCAAGTAATCAAGACGATGAGTCAAGTAATCCTGAATATATCAGTCTCCACAGCGCACCGTCACCATGGAATTCAGTTCCATTCAAAACTTATTATTTTTCCTTACAATTTCATAAAATATACATCTACTCCGATTCCAATTATGAAATAAAAGTGAACTAGAGTGAAGTAGGCAAAAAAATGGGTTATATTCTTAATGAACTAACAGAATTCAGCTGATACTGGTATCTATCTATTATAAAGAAAATCTTGCAGTGTGTCATAATCATATATTTTTTAAATAAGCTAAATGTTGACAAAAAATTCTCGAGAATACAGCAGCTTCAAAATTTCTCACTCGTAGGACGTTTCGGCGGTCCAATTCTCCGTCCATACATTCAACCAACTACAGATGATTTATTAATACTGATCGCCGTGAAAATCTTCAAATTTGAATGCTAATAAAAGCACAAATACCTAAAACTTTTTAAATATGTATTATATAATGCTTTGTATAAATTCCTCATGCCTTGTGGGAAGCGCCGACGGTCCGGCCTCGCACTGGGGAAGACGCTGGTTAGCATCCCCGTCCTGATACCCGGATTTGGGTTTTCAATGGTTTCACCAAATCACTCCAGGCGAATGCAGGGTTGGTTCCTTTAAATGGCCATGTCTGAATTACTTCCGTTCTTTACCTCCGATCCCCATTCCTTTCCCCCTTAATAGCCTCGACATCGACAAGGCGTAAAGACATAAGCAAAAAAAAACTTAATTTAGAGTTTTTTTTAAAAAAAATCTAATTATCACAAATGTTAAAATTTCATCCCACTCTGACGGACATTCAGGAGCCAAACACCAAGTATAAAATAGTATAAAAGGCTTCAGAAGTTATAACTTCCAAAAAATCTTTTAGTATTAATTTTTCACAATAGCTTCTACTTTTATGCAAGAGATTCTGTAAATACAGAAAATGGAATACAATTAAGTCACAATTTAGTTAAACAGAAGTCAGAAGATGCTTGATCTGGGGAAATGACGTATGTCACCAGTCCGTCTTTATAATGTAACGAGCTGAACACTTTGGTACAATCTAATTCAGTTATAAATGAATTGCTAGGTGGCTAGAGCAAGGTGGTTGAACAAACCATGACAAAAACATTCGATAAAAAAAAAGATCAAAATAATTAATTCATACTAAGGCGATAGTCTAAAAACATCCCTGCTTTAATCATAGATTATTGTAAATTACAAAGGCAAATAAATTGGTGAATAGCGTGATAAACACACGAGTCTTTTCAGTTAAAGATATAAAAAAATACCAGGGGGTACCCAAAAGAAAGTAAATTATTTTTCGAAAGCTGTATGTTTTCAATTTTTTTACAAAACAACCTTATCCCCTTCAAAACACTCTCCATTACAACTAATAATTTTGTCCTAACGGTGCTTCCACAGTTCGAAACATTTTCTGTAGTCATATTTAGAAATGGTTGACAGCTCCTCCCTCGTTTTTTTCTCACCTCTTCAATGCTGTCAAATTGGTGTTCTTTCATGCCCCTTTTCATGTGTGCAAATAAGAAAAAGTCGCACGGAGCCAGGACAGGCGAGTAAGGTGCGTGGGGCAAGGGAACCACGCCATTTTCAGTCAAAAACTGCCTAACAGAGACAGCTGAGTGCGCAGGTGCATTTCATGGTGGAAGAACCAGTCTCCTGTCTGCCACAAATATTCGGTTAAAAATCGCTGATCCGAACTCAAAATAACCTACCAATCACTGACAGTTGATCAATTGTCTGTCAACGGTCTGAGAGCACAAGCTCTCGAATTCTTTTAACATTTTCGTCGATTGGGGCAGTTGTTGGATATCCAGAACGAGGTTTGTCATCAATCGACATGTCGCCATTTTAAACTGAGTGAACCAGTCGTACACTTGATTTTTTCCCAAAGTAACATCTTTGTAAGCTTTTCAACATTAAAACAGTTTCAGCAGCATTGTTACTGAGTAGAAAACAAAACACAGCTGCACGTTGTTCACTTAAGCTTGCCATCATCAAAAACGAAACAATAAAAAACAGTGCTAGAAATAACAATCACCGCAGATTAACAGAACAAGCCAGGTTGACAACACAGGTGGCACTGAACTGACAATGAGTTGCGCTGTAAACGCCTAGCGGCAGAAACGCGTACTACACAAGCTTCGCCCACGGCAATGCTATTCCGGTTATTTTGGGTACCCTATCTTGCATCACCTCATACCCATAACTTCATTCACGTGGAGCTTTGTATTACAGACTTCTCTCTTACATGGATTATTTCACATTTAACACATGGGCAGTGAGGATAAAATTGACACCATGAGATCTTATGCTGAGATCACGATAAATATAAATGCCAGAAGTAATTAACTCCGACCAGTAGTTCTTGCGTGAATTGCTTTCAACTAAAATGTAAACTTAAATTTCTTTACTTTGCGATTTAACATCAAAATGAAAAATACCCTTCTTTACTTTCCGAACGACAAACAAAATTACAGTGTCATTTTTTCGGTGAATATCGTTCATCCAAACAAATAGGACTGCGGTCAACGAAACAAGTTGCTCGCAGTCGAAGTATTTACGTCATAACATATAAACAAAACGCCTGGACTTTGATTCATGATATATTACCTCATTCAATTGTATTTGTAAGGTTATTATTAGTTTTTAAGTTTCACGCATTTTGACTGCTGGATTGGCGCTAGAATCATATATATTATTTCTATAAGGTATTCTTTTTTCACAAGCCATTATCTCCCTTCATACTAGGGATGGGCAATCAAAAAAATATATCGATAAATATCGAAACGATATTTACAAACACTATCGATATATATCGGGGGAAAAATATCGATATTTCGATATTTTTGTCTAAAGGGAGTAATTATCTAAAAAAAATCATTAAATACTTTAAAATATTTAAGAAAATTCTGAAAATTAAAGACACAGGTAGAAATTATGCAAAAATTTATTAATTTATTATTTTTTCAATCAATCAAACCTGTATTCGTCTGATATGGACATCAAAAGGACTCTCCGTTTTATGTGCTCCCCCGTCAATCTACTCCTGTTGTTCAGTACAGCTAAGTTGACTGCAGGAGCCACTCTCTTAGACGACACAGAAGAAGCTTGACATATAAGGTATTTCAGCGCGCTGGAGCACTGGCAATTCACCCAAAACTTTACTGGGTCTGATTTTCTGTCTATTAATGGTTGGTCCAGATACTGCTTAAGCTCATTAGGAACTGAGCCAGAGCTTGGAACCTCTTGCATAAGAGTAGTGCTAAGGGATAATAGCTTTTCATGTGCGGACCAAATTGATGCATTATCTGCGATATATTGTGCTGCTGCTGTAGACCTTACTTCTCGTCGTCTAAGTTCCAAGCGAATATCATTACTTATTGTAGATATCGCATTTGACACACCGATTGGAGAAATGAAGTGTATAGTTTGAAACGCGGGTCCAAAATGATAGCTGCTGCAAGGAATGTATTTTCTTCTAAAGGACTTAATTTCTCTCTCTTTTTTTTTTTTTTTTTTTTTTATTTCGACCTCCTCCACCCCTTACAGCCGTCCTTTCGCTCTCCATTACTGCCTTCTTCGGCTTGGCTTCTCCGCCATTTATATTTATAACTTAAATATTTTCCTGTTTCCCAGGCTTTGGGTTTGCCGTTACCGTCTTTTTTTTTAATTTTTAATCTTCTGCTGATGTGTTGTTAAGTGATCATAGAAGAAGACAATGGACTTTGGCATTTCCTCGCACGCCATTGTCTGAAAAAACAAAAATTAAAAATTTCACGTATCCAACGTTCTTATTTAGCCGTCACATTATTGGTTAATTTTTTTTAAAATTTTTTTTATTTATTTTTTTAATTTATTTTTTTTATTTTTTTTAATTAATTTTATTTTTATTTTTATTTATTATTATTATTATTATTTTATTATTTTTTTTTTTTTTTTTTTTTTTTTTTTTTTTTTTTTTTTTTTGCCAGAAGTCTCAAGTTCTGAAATTTTTTACTTTTTAATTTGATGGTCTTTTTATTTTTGCTATTTCGTCCAGATAGCTTCCAAATTTTGTTTTGTATTTCGTCGTTTTCTTTAAACTCCAAACTTTAATTTTCAAGGTTGATAAATACTCTTCTAAGTTCTGGGATGTCTTCTGCAGTATATCCTGCATTGCGTGTCCTAAAATCCATATTAGACTGTTATGTTTCTCTATAGGTATAATCTTGAAATCCGGCTTTGTTAGGATATTGGTGAGTATTTTCCTGGGCGGTTTTTGCATCATGCGTGCCACTAAATGTTTTGTCCACGTCCAGATTGTTTGCGCTCTTCCGCAAGAGATTCGGTGTACTAGCGTATCTGTGTTGCCGCAAGTGTCACATCTATCTGTTGGCTTGAGGTGAATACGATGTAGCTTCTCATTGGTGGCCAAGGTCTCGTTGGCTACTTTGTACCAAAGAGCTTGAGTCTCGGACGGAATTGTTTTGTTGAAAATGTTTGCCCACACGTTTTTCCAGTTGATTTCCGGGTATTTAGTTTCTATTATATTTCCCCGTTTATGGGCCATCATACATGCGTAAATCTCTTTTGTTGTCTTGGGAAAGCTGTTCTTTCTTGTCTCCATGATATAGCTGCTTTCGATGAAATACAGCCTGAAATGGTAAAGGGAATTATTGATATGGGCAATCCCTACCGGTGCCGTTGTACTCACCGGTTTGTAATGTTCCAATAATTGTGCCGTTATGGTTTCCTTGTTTTCAGATACTTTCCTCATTGCCTGTATGAAGATCGCATTTGCTTTGGTTCTTGCATCCATTAAACCTAAACCTCCTCTTGCTTTTGGCAGGGTTAGCGTCTGGAAGTTGACTTTGAATATGTCACCTTGGCTCAAGAACCAGGCTACTGCCCTCTGAACGCTTTGTATTATCCCTTTCGGTGCAGGGAGCACTTGGGCAACATAGTTTAATTTGCCAAGGACCGCCAGATTTATTAAATTTGCTTTCTGTATTTTGTTGATCCGTCTGGTTTTGTGCAGTTGCAGAATGGCCCTTGTGCTGTTTAACACTTCTCGCCAATTGATTACACTCATTTTGAGTGGATTGGTTTCTAGCCACACACCTAAGGCCTTGTGTTTGCTCATTTGTTTGAATCCATAAGTATTTACAAGATTTTGAGGTCCTGATCCAATGTAAAGTATGCCTGATTTGTCCATGTTGACTGTAGCGCCACTTTCAGGGCCATAAATCTTTATCTGGTTATTAATTGTTACTAGGTCGTCATTGTCGGTTACGTAGAACCCAATATCGTCTGCATAAGCTCTTGTAGTGTATCTTCTACCTTGGAACGTTATACCCTTTGTCAAGGAGTGGATGCTCCGTAGTAAGGGTTCCGTGTATATGGCGAACAAGACCATAGAGAGGGGGCAGCCTTGTCTCAGCCCTCGGCCCATGCGAAAGTTTTTTGAGCTGAATCCGTTTACTAATACACTTGTGGTAGCACCGTTGGTTAGTTTCTTGATTACTGATACGAAGCTTGTTCCCATGCCCATTCTCCTCATGGTATTGTATAAGAACTGGTGTTCGACACGATCGTATGCTTTGTCGAAATCTAGGAAGAGAATTCCCGCTTTTAGCTTCAGGTTGTCTGCCAAGGAGATGATATCTCTATGTTCCAAGATTGCATGTTGGATCCCGCGATTAGGGATCGGACCCGCTTGGTACGGGCCAAGAATTTTGGTGAGTAATGGTGTTATTCTTCGTTTCAGGATACGAGTCAAAATCTTGAAGTCGGAGTTCAGTAGCGTTATGGGTCTTAACTTTCTGATATTCTTCGTGTGTGGTGTTTTTGGATGAGAATTATTATGCCTTCCGTGAAGGCTTCAGGCAATCGTTCAATCTGCCATATTTCATTGAATATATCGACCATCTTGTGGGATATGATGTTCCAGAAAGCTCTATAAAATTCCAGGGGAAGACCGTCTTTACCGGGAGATTTTCTAGTTTTCCCAGCCATGAGGGACAACTCTGCTTCTTCTAGTGTGATGTCTCTGGTAATCTCTCTTCGCTCGTTGTCGTCCATGTATTCATTTATGTGGTTTAGGGTGGAGTCCCTGTTATCTCCGGTTGTGGTGGAGGCTCTGTAAAAGGATGAAAAATGGTTCCAGATCATTGCGGGAATTTCCTTTTGGTTGGTTGTTCTGACTCCATCTTCCGCAGTTATGTTTGATAAGTACTGGGAGTTTCTTCTTTTTGTCGCCCTAATCAGATGGTATAGCGATGCCTTCTCTTTCTCTACTAAGTCCGCGCCATCGGTGTTGACTAAAAGGGATTCCATTCCTGATGCTTGGTATTTGTTAATTTTGGCTTTATACTTTTTAATCAGTACGTGGTCGTGGATGGTGTGCACGTCTTTTTTGTACAGGTCCTTCAGACATCTGTAGTAAAATTCCATGGTATTGTTTGTCCAGTGATGTTTTACGTGCGAGTAGGCGATAATAGCTTTTCTTATTCTTGGTTTCGCATGGGTTATCCACCAGCTTAAATTTGAGCTATACTTGTGGCAGTTTCTGACACTTGAAAACCAGGTGGTGATGACGCTTTCCTTACATTCAGCATCGCGAAGAAGCGAAACGTTCATCTTCCAATATCCTTTACCTCTCTGAATATTAATTGGGTCGCACTTAATTCTGCATATGTACGCACAGTGATCGGAGAAGCTTAAGGGTACTATTTCATCGCTACTAACTGCTGGGTCTAGAGTGTTAGATACGTAAATTCTATCAAGTCTGCTTTTTGATGTCGGGGTCATGTGTGTGTGACTAGTTTGGTTTCCGTGCAATGCCCGAAACGTGTCCTTGAGGCCTAATCCTTCGACCATTTTTGCTAATTCTTGACAGATGTTAGGGTTTGGTCTTTGGTCGCTTCGGTCAATTACGCAGTTAAAGTCACCGCCAATTACAAGTCTGGTCGGTTTCTTGCGTAATAAGTAAGGTATATCACTTTTGAAGAATTCCGCTCTCTCCTGTTTTTTATTAGTGCCTGAGGGTGCATATAAATTGACGATGCATATGTCCTTGATGTATACTGCTATACCCCTTCCGGATGTTAAATTTCCGGGTTTGTGTAGGACAGTCCTTCCTTGATTATTATTGCAGTTCCGGTTTTGCAGTGGGAGCCTAAATTGGTTATGGTTTCGTAACCGAAGAGTTCAAACTCCCTGATTATCACTTCTTGCATGAGTGCGACGTCTATTTGATTTTGGATAAGAAATTGTTGCAAGGCATAAAACTTTGTTTTAGCTGTTATGCGATTGATGTTAATCGTTGTTAGTGTCAAGACTTGATTCATTGTGATGGTGCTTGGCCTTGGTTGTCCGCCAATCCATTAGTGTCCGACAGCAGCTGTTCCATACGTCAAGTCTGTTCTATACCGTTAAGTTTCCTGTTTACGGTCTCCAGGTGTTTGTTTCCTTGTGAGTTCGTCGCTGCGATTTATGTTCAGGAAGTCTGCCTGACATCTTCTATGTCTTCGTTATGATCGTTGTCTGCCCAACTAAAGGACATACCTTCTGTCTCCGTACCTGTTTCTCGGTGTCTGGCTGAGTTTGGATTTAACTCTGCATTAAATGTTGGCCGGCTCTTCCCGATTTGTTGCTTTTTGAGCTTTTTACCAGTGCCTTTAGCATCGTCTGTATTTTCTCCTTCAGTGGATGTTTCCCTAGTTTGTTTACTTTTCGTCTCTGGTTGTTTTCTTGCACGACGTTTCTTACTGGGTTTGGGCTTCGCTGGTTTCGTCCACTCGGTTTCTTCTGCTGTCGTCGTTTCGTCCTTCTCGTCGGCCGACTCCCTGTTATCGTCGGTTTCTGCCGTATTTTTCAACGATTCAACATTTCTCTTCTGTTTTGTCTCTTCCATGTCTGTTATTGTCTTTTCTGTCAAGTCTCCTTCTTGTTTTCTTGGTAAGTTTTTCGCTTTTGTGTTCATGGTTTTGGATACCTCGTCGCACCTTGTTTCTTCAGTGTTCCTTATGTCGTCGTTTTGTTGTTCCCTCGTTTCTCTTCTTGTTTTCGTCTCCGTGTTCCCACTGTCCGTTATCGTCAGTGGTGGAAACTGCTGCTGATCTTCCAGTGGCATTTCTTCATCTTGTTCATCTTGTTTCGGTGTTCCTGTTCGTCTGAGGTAGGTTAGCGGTAGTACTGTAGGTTGTATGCGGGGGCAGTTTGCTCTGATATGTTGTATTGAATTGCATAGAGCGCAAGTTCTGGGCTGGCCGTCGTATACAACCAGTGCTCTGAAACCGCATACATTGATGTATGATGGTATGTGTTTCGTTATCTCCATTTTTACTAGCCGCACTCCATTTGCTTTCTTAAACCTGATATTGCCTCCCCATTTGTCTTCTACGATCTCTTCCACGTTTCCGAACGGTTTTATTGCTTGTAGAATGGCTTCATTAGATATTTCAAAGGGCAGATTTAACACTCTTATCTGTCTTTTTCCCATTCCTGCGTTCGTTACTTGAACATTGCTTACGTTTCCATCGGCATGATGGAATTTTAGGTTCCCGGTATTTGATTCAATTACACTAACACAATGTTCCTCGCTTATCATTTTAACAAAAACGCAGTTCTGGAACGAGTCTAGTTGTATTCCCAGTATTTCTTCGTCAATTAGCTTTACTTTATCAAACAACCACTCATGTATTTCATAGGCCGATGGTCTTACGTATGCTCGATCGAATGTGAATTTCACTGTGTTTTTTCTTGTTATGGCGGTGGAAGCCATCTCTTACCTTTTACTGCAGAATCGCCTAAATGCGGCTGCGTTGATGGGTTTTCAATAGCTCACACACAAACTTCACACTAACACTGTTATAATAGCTGCGGCGTAAACGGAAGTTGCTGACAGCACGTCCGCGTCTGACCGCCGCTGAACGCGGAATGGTATTGAATTCTTTGGAGTAAAGCCTCTTTTACCGTGAATCCTAAAGTGGTTGAAGGAGTAGCTTGTTCCGTTACTTGCCGCATCAGATTTGTCACAGGAATGGCTAAGCTAGCAGTCACATAATTTGTACCACTATCCTCTTCAGTGGCTTCTTTGAAAGGACCAAGCAGGACAATGAGGTCACGTATTACATTAAGCTGTTAAGTTGCAACCATATCAAATGTGTTTATATTTGACTGACTTTTTGTGGCTAAGATTTTAGCTACAATTGCAGAGAGTCTGACAAATCGTTCTAACATATTAAAGCAGGAGTTCCATCTAGTGCTAACAGCTTGTGCCAAAGTCAACACCTCTCCTTTCCCAGATGCTTCTTGTTCAGATCTTAATAGATCCATAACATTGACAGACTGCTTAAAATAAGTCACAATACTTTTTGCGTGATCGCAGAGTGCTGCAAATGAATTATTTTCACTTAACACTACATCAACGATTTTCATCATCAGGGCTTGAACAGTAAGTTGCAATTTTTAATCACCAAACCTCTCTGCATTGCGTATGGTGCGAGGGCATACGATGTTGTTGATGGTGATTCAACCGTTGGATGGGAATGTTAAGCTTGGCGCCCCTTTAGAATATTTCGCAAAAGTAGGCCTGAACATACCGACACCGGCTTCCAACCTCTCCCTTCTTTCATCTCTCATCCACAACACTCTATACCGAGCAACACATTGTCACTGTCATTCACACTTAGGAGCACTGTCACTCTGAGGAAGTAAACGGGGAATTTTTTTTAACTGCTTAACGTCTCTTAACATTGAGGTCTTTAGATACGGGAAAGGATGGGGGACAAGGAATGGGAAGGAATTCGGCCATGGCCTTTTGAAGGAAGCATCCCAGCATTTGCCTGGAGTGATTTGGAAAACCCAAATCTGGATGCCCGGACGGGGATTCGACCCACCCTTCTCCCGAATGCGAGGCCAGAACGCTAACCATTACACCACCATGTTCGGTGAAACGGGGAACCACCCCAGTTCATCTTCCTAGCACTTTCCTTGGAGGGATATACATCACCCATGGTAATCGCCTACAACTTGACACGGGAGAGGCGTTCGAAGAGGATCTTACTGTCAGTAAAAACTATTGGTGTCTCAGTGATTAAAAAACTAAAAACCATTCTCACTACATCAATCGAAGACAGCAATCACAAGAAAGTATTCTTTAGTGGGGCTGTAATTCACGAGAAAGCTATATGCATATTTTAAAGAGCATTACAATGAACTTCAGGATAGAGGATTTAAAGCAATCCAGAATTGGTCTATTAAGCTCAAAGTGCGATAATCACTCCATTACATCAAAATTTTTCTGTATACTTGGAACGTATTCCCTATAATCCTATATAAACTAACATTCTGTATTCAACGTTTTCGTATTCAAGATTTTCGTATTTGTGGCTAATTTACGGAACGTATTCCTTGCGATTAAGGAGTTTTGAATGTAGACTAGATTGTAGACATTTAAATGAATTAACAGTCATTCATAATGACTTGTGGTTCATCAACCCATTAATTGTTATCCGTAAATGAAAAAAAAAAAAACAGTTGAAAAGATAATATTTCAACTACAAAGATAAAACAACCGCTTACATGCTAACATAAAAATGACGTTAACGTAAAATTGTTAAAATTTAACAGCTTTTTTTAACCTATCATCCGCTGATGAAGCTGTTATATTCCGACGAATTCACTTTTTAAGACACTTTCAGAAGATTGGATATATACGTATATTTATCCTATATACATATAACGATTAAATTGGATATTGAATTGCGTTCGTAGGAAAAATATCGAATTGGTGCTTAAAATCGATACACTAAATACAATATCGATATATCGAAAATAAAAATATCGGCGATAAATATCGATATTTTTTCTAAAAAATATCGATATATCGATACATCGATATATTTTGCCCATCCCTACTTCATACTTAACCGAAATCAATATATGAGGTGTCGTTTTAAAGCTTATGGTCTGCACTTTGGTCACATCATATTTAAAGAAAGGAACTTTTCGGAATTCGACCCATAAAGGGAAAAAGTATCAATATTTTTGCAATGCGTTTTTGTCTCACTTACTATCTAACTTAATAGATAAATGAGATATCATATTAAAGACTGAGGTCTCCGCCGTGGTAACAATATATTTTTGTGTTTCTAGCCATTTATCTCCCTGGATATCTAACCGAAATCGATAAATCAAGTAAGATTATGGGGAGTAATGTTTCAGCATTGGTGAAATCGTATTTTAAGAAATTAGTTTTTTTGGATTCAACCCTTAAAGGGAAAAAGTATAAATCGTTCTACAACGCATTTTTGTGTCACGAGCTGTTTATCTCCCTTGATATCTAACCGATATTGATAAAGGTCTCCGCCGTGGTAACATTGTATTTTAAGAAAGGAATTTTTCGTAATTCAAACCTTAAAGGGCAAAAATGTCAATTTTTCTAAAATACGTTTTTTTGTGTTTCGAGTCATTTATCTCCCTGGATATCTAACCAAAATCGATAAATCAAGTAATATTATGAGGAGTAATGTCTCAGCTTTGGTGACATCATATTTTAAGACAGAATGTTTTTGGAATTCAACCCTTACAGGGAAAACGTATAAATTTTTCTACAACGCATTTTTGTATCACGAGCCACTTATCTCCCTTGTTATTAACCGATATACTTAAATGAGGTATCATATTAAAGACTAAGGTCCCTGCCGTGGTAGAATTACATTTTAAGAAAGGAATTTTTCAAAATTCGACCCTTAAAAGTCAAAAATGTCAATTTTTCTAAAATGCGTTTTTTGTGTTTCGAGCCATTTATCTCCCTGGATATCTAACCAAAATAGATAAATGAAGTAGGAGTATGAAGAGTAATGACTCAGCTTTGGTGACATCATATTTTAAGAAAGAAGGTTTTTGGAATTTAACCCTCAATGGGAAAAAGTATAAATGGTTCTACAACGCGTTTTTGTGTCACGAGCCATTTATCTCCATTAATATCTAACCGAAATAGATAAATATGGTACCATTCTAAAAATTAAGGTTTCCGCTGTGGTATAATCACATTTTAAAAAATTTATATTTTTGAATTGAACACTTTAAGGGCATAAATATCAGTATTCCTAAATCGCGTTTTTGTGTCTAGATTCATTTATCTCCCTTGATAATACAAAAAAATGATAAACGAGGTATCATTTTAAAGATTGAGGTCTTCGTAAGGCCTTAGGTTCCGTTACACTACATTTTAAGAAATAAATTTTTCAAAATTCTAACATTAGAGGGCAAAAGTATTAATATTTCTACAATGCATTTTTCTGTCACCAGCTATTTATTTCCCTTGATTCCTACCCCAAATTAATTCAACCCTTAAGGGGCAAAAATATCATCATTTATAAATTTTTTTTTTGCCTCGCTTGATAACTAAACGAAATCGATAAATGAGGTATCATTTTAAAGACCAAGGTGGCTGTTTTGGTCACATCATATTTTATAAAAGGAATCTTTTGGAATTCGACCCTTAAAGGGCAAATGCATCAATATTATTTATACAACTTTTTTTATTATTACAAGCCATTTATATTCTTCGATACCTAGCAGAAATCGATAAATGACATATTGTTTTAAATATTAAGATAGGTAAAATCACAAATTAAGAAAGAATTTTTCGGAATTTGGTGCTTAAAGTGGTAGCGCGTATGAGACTGTAGCGGATATCAGAGAGATGTCAATAAACTTTTTTTTTTATTCAATAAGTAGCTTTTCGGATATATTTTTCTGTTACGTAAACACTGTCGTTTTGTTATGCAATTCCAATGTAAACATTTTATTCGCACAGTAATAAATATTTCAGAGATGTTGTGTGCTATTTGTTCAGGTTAGTTTTATTCTGTTAAGGTCACTGACAGTTTGTCATGAATACAGAGTGTTTTAAATTTTCCTAACTGTTTCGTAATATATTGCGAGTATTTTGATGCCTATCTATTACACTTAAATAATAATAATAATTATCATTTGCTACAAAATTACGGTTCTACTTTTCATTATATTACAAGCATTCAACCACACTACTCATCGCATTTTATTCGCGAAATTTTCGCACGGGTCGTCTAGTCTAGCTATACAAACTGGAAACTATATCAAGGGTGTAGAAAATACAATTGGCGGAAAAAGGGAGGGGGGAATTATTATTAATAGATCTGAAAAAATGAAAAGCATTTAAAATATAATAAAGGGAGCTAAAAAGGAACCAGAACCATGAATATTAGACACAAAATAATATCCCATTTATTGATTCTTATGGCTTTTACAAGGCCGGGTAATAATTAACTTTACGTTAAACATAGTTCAAAGACCAGAAAAATAAGCAATACCCGACGTTTACAATCCGCCGATGAAAGCAAACAAAAATCAAATGAAATATTTCAACAAATAAAAAACAGCCAAGTTAACATTGAACAACATGGCAACGCAGGCCATCAAATTGAAGCTAACATTTTACTGTAACAAAAGAATATCCCAGGGGCGCCGTATAAAGTTAAAGAAAAGCATCAAAATGAATTTACAAATAGCAAGATGCTTGAAATTTACAGTGAAACATAAAATCAGCTAGCTCAGTAATTTAGTGGCGGGAGCAGAGTCTTATCCCAGTGCCGCTTAAGGGTTCACAAGTCCGTTAAAACCCAATGAATAGTGACCGTCTGTATCCGGTACATTACCATAAAAGCATCGCCGTGAAGTAGCGTGACATGCTCAATGTCACTGCAGCTGTGGAAGCCAAATAAGCGGGTAGACCGCGTTATTAGAACGACTTCCAGATAATGGCAGGCATGCCATATAACCTCTCGCTTCCCAAAGCAAGAGTGTGATCACAACCAGACAATGATCACCAGACGAGAGCGTGTCGGCTGACACGTCTGTTCACCAACTCGTCCCGGCAGCAAGTGTCGCTTAAGATGGCTTCTTCCTTCTTCCTCCGAAAGTCACCACTCCACATGTAACAAACTCCCTAGAATTAGTATTGTGGACCCCAATAAATGTTCATGATTGGCTATCTACACATGTCCGTCGTCACGTGTATTATCTCGCGCTTCGCATTCGCTGCATCCCTCCGCGCGTTTTCTGCATGACCTTCAGTGCAGTAGCGGAGTGGGGTGAGGTCAGCGCCCGCCTAACGGAAGATAGCCGTTGTGAAGCTGTGGCGCCGCCAGGTCGGCAAGGTCCCCATTGTCCCACTCTCGAGCGTCCGAAAATGGCAGTTTCCAGCCTCCAATATTCCCCACCTTACTGAGCCACGAGTTTTACAGAAAATAAATTTACAACAATTCTACCTCTGGCTGCCCTGGTTTAACATATGTTTAATCTATCCAGACAACCCCCATTATTTACGCTATTTACACGTCACAAGATTGAATATAATTAATAAAATTATGAATATAATTAATAAAATTTAATTATATTCATTGTGGGTGACGCTGTCACACCACAAGGGAAAGTGTTAACGAATAGTTGGGAATTTCTTCAGAGTTAATTAATTGCAAGCATGCTGGCATTTAGTGATTTTCCAAATCAATTGTTTATGTTAGTCCTTTGGGGGAACTTTTGAAACAGCATATTAAAGACCAATTAAGATCAATTGAATCAGATTTTAAGGAAAACAGCATAAGGAACTTTTAGAAAAGATTTAAGAGTAATTTAAAGAAATATTCACCACTAGGCTTACAACTAAAACACAGAAGACTGCATATAATAACACTGAGAACTGTAGATTTCTTGATGAATACTTTAAAGAACTACACAACTGTGATTCACCGAAAGAAAAATTTAATTTTGATAACATGATCCCGAGACAACCAGACTCAAAGCCACCAACGATAGAAGAAATTAAAGAAATCATAAAGGAGCTTAAGAATAATAAATCAGCTGGGGAAGATAACATAGAAGCAGAATTATGGAAACACTCTAGTGATAACATAATCATCTGTTTAACAGAAATCATCAATGAAATTTGGAAGTCAAACAGCTTACCACCAGAATTGACATCTGCTTTAACACATCCCCTCCATAAAAAAGGAGACAAAACCGATCCTAACAATTATAGGGGCATTTCCTTCGTGGAACTTTTAAAAGAGATCTGAAGGAGAATATCAGGGAGAATTTAGGAAGGGCAGATCTTGTACAGAACAAAACAGAAATGAGGAAAATCAGGAACTTCAAATATGTAATCCTTTTGTGGACTTTAAAAAGGCCTATGACTCAGTTGACAGAAATGTAATATTAGATATTCTGAAAGAATTAGGACTCGATAATAAAACAACTGAAATAATTAAAGGAACCCTAACAAATACGACATCCAAAGTAAAATTTATAGGGGAAATTTCCAAGCCGTTTGGAATTAATTCAGGTGTGAGACAGGGAGATGGTTTGTCTCCGCTACTTTTCAATTGTGCCTTAGAAAAAGTAGTGAGACAATGGAGGAAAGCCATCAACCCTAAGGGTGTTCAACTAGGAAGAAATCCAAATAAAATCACCTTAGATTGTCTAGCTTTTGCAGATGACACGGTGATAATTACTGATTCACTGGACAGTTCTCCTCAAAATCTTAAATTTCGCAATGGCATAATACCTAAAACAAATTATTTTAAATATTTAGGACAATAGATAACGAGCGACACAAAAAAAAGACTGCGATAGGAACTAGAATACAAAAAATGGAAAGATCATTTCATATGACAATGAACATATTTAACAAAAAATCTTTATCATAGAACACAAAACTAAGGCACTATCAAGCAGTGGTTAGACCAGAAACATTGTATTCGACAGAAACACTTAAGCTAACAAGATATGGGGATCTTAAAAAACTGGAAAAAGTTGAATGAAGAAATTTGATAAAAATACTGGGACCTAAACGTAATAGTAATGCTGGATACAAATTAAGACCAAACCGAGAACTATATTTGAAAATAAAAAAATTAACAGTTATAATGAGGAAAAGAAGACGGGCACATATACAGAATGGATAGTAATAGACTTACGAAACAGATCTTCACCTTACTAAACAAATAGAAATCCAAACCCACATGGTTCACTGAAACTGAAAAGGACATGAAAAACCCCGAGTGAAAACTGATATAATAGACAACTGAACACTCTTTGGAGAAGTAATACAAAAGGCAGGTTTTCTGGAAAGACAGAAATACATAAAGGAAATGGACCCAGGAAGAAAAAGAACAACACGCTTATAGAAGGAAGGAAATTTGGAAGCAAAGAAAATTAAATACAAAGAAACATAGCCAAAGTTGATTTATCGTACCCTCCAAATGAGTTATTCGGAAGCTGAAGAAAACAGTGTTTTACTTAGTTGTCAATTTTTTATGGCAGTGAAAAAAATAATTTTGATCTCCGATGTTTTAGTCGCAGAATACAATGCCGAAATTTTTTGAAAATATTATATATATATATATAGTAAATCTGAAAAAAGTTGTAACATGAGTAACATCTCATAGTTAGCCGGATTACAAATTAGAGGCGTTAAGTCTCAGAAGTTGTTTTTGTTGCCTGTTCTCACGTCCTGAAGCGATGTGAAGTGAAGCTCTGTTTACGACAGCAGTGATTTTACGGCTTTTTTTTTTTTTTCCTACCTACATAAAGCTCAAGTGGTATCATGTGAGAGTATTAAACTTTGTGTACAGTGTCGTGTTAACAGCAGTGGTTAGCGCTGCTCTCGAGTTTTTATTACAGTTTCCATACACCTTACGAACAGAGGCCGAGAAATCTCCGCTGTGGACTAAAGTAGGATCATAATTCATTTTTTATGAAGTTCACTTATATTTTCGGGACTACATAAAACAGTGAAGCTGGGAAACATGTTAACAGGTAACATTTCACTTCATAATGAACATTGTATATACCATTCCACCCCACTTCCATGTCTTAATATGTGCAAAGTTTCATATAAGTGTGTTGTTTTAACTCATTACTCGAATCGATTACTATTTCATTTAAACAATACAGCCAGCCTCGGTAGTGTAGGGGTTAGAGTACAGGCTCCGCGTAGCGGAGGTCGACGGTTCGAATCCATCCGAGGGCATGGGTGTTTAAGTATTGTGTGTGTTCATATTGTGTCCGTCCTGTGGTGTCGACACTTAGCAACAATTCACTAAAGAAAATGATACCCTGGATGAGTTATGATGATCACATCACACTGAGCTGGTTGCATGACCTCAATAGCCAATGCCAATTAATAATAATAATAAAAGTTTAAACAATACTGATCTCTGACTAACATATTGCTTGTACGTACTAGATATTGATGGCAACTTCGTTCGCAGGCACTGTTTCTTTGCTGACCTCGCTCTTAAACCAGCATCATCAAGAATAACTTAATCCACTGTCATGTTTGTCACTGAACGCAACTTCTTTTTGCATGAAGTAGCTCCACAGCAAACTGTAACTTAATTTCTTGGAATAATACGATGCTGCGCGTAACATGCACTGAAATTACGATAAGCATTTCTACTGCGCCAATTAACATTCCTTTAGATGGAGACAAATTTCTGGACACCTTTTCTTAATTTCTCAGCTTCTCAAAATAAATAATAACTTTTTTTACCTCAACAAAACTTTCAGTTTTTGCTTGAACCGTGTTAAATTAAAAATTAATACTAATTTCCTGCCTCCTTTACCAAATTCCTCAGCGTTGCAACGTTACATTAAAATAATATCTACCCTATTTTACTTCATTAAATTTACTGGGTGGAACAGCGAGAGATGTTTGTTGAATCTAAATTGCCATAAATACTGTAGCCAAGAAGCTAAAATTACCTATTTAGCTTTCCTGCGACCGTTCATAAGCTATCGGTGTCTCGAAAAAATAGTGAAATCTTCAGAAGAGATTTTCATAGTTTGATGTCATTATATCTTTATATATATAAAAATCTCGTGTCACGATGTTCGTCCGGGATGAACTCCGAAACTACATAACCGATTTAGATGAAATTTGGCTTAATGTGTGTAATTTAGTCCAACTTAAAAGATAGGATAGCTTTTATCTGGATTATAGATCTCTACATATTATTATTTGCGAAATAAATGTTCATTAAATGTTTGTCATAGGACAATGGTTTGTAATTATTTGTAAGCCACCAATGCTCAGCGGTCTGCTGGCTAACGGGTTAGGGCGTCTGACTGGAGATGGAAAGGTCCCCGGTTCGAGTCTCTGTCTCGGCGAGGATTTTTATAGTCACTTAACCCGGCATTAACCCCCGGCGCAGCATGATGTAATGAGGTGAAATACGCCAGGACGGTACTGTGGTTCGGATTCGACGTTAAAATGTAGGTCCCCTGTACCAGGCAGGATGGGCGGGCTAGGTAAAGGCGGCTACGACAGGGGCAGAATGCCCAGCCAGTAGAAACCATGTCACCAGGTCATTACGACCACACGTAATTATTATTATAGTTCCATAAGTTTCTAACAGATGGCGATGTGTTAACTTATCTATACAACACTTGGTTAGCTAGGTTGGGTAATCATCCAGTAGATCACGTTCTGTTTCAATTTATTTATGCTACAGATTATTCCTAACAGATGGCGGTGTGTTAATTTATCGAACCATCCAGCTAGATGGCGTTGTATTTCGATTTATTTATGCTACGGTCTATTCCACGCCATATATGTGAGTTTCTTCAATTTTAATTGTGCTGTGTATTGTGTTATAATTATACTGTATTGTTGTTCATCGTTTGTGTGTCTTTATACCTAACGACAAAGTAATTACACACATGAATATAACATTGAAGAAAACGTTACGATAAATTCGAATCGTGTAAGCATTTCTCGCTAGCTTATCATTTTTCTTCTTCTTTTTGTTATGGTCAGCTAGAGACCACGTGTCAATTTAAATTCCTCTCCTGTTGTTTTTTCTTTCTTCCTCCCCAGTACTCCTTCATTATTGCACTCCTCTCTACCTTTGAATCCTGCCATATTCAAAGTCTGCCATCGAAAAAAATTTCTTTCCATACAGTTCACTGGTATTATTTCGTTTCAAATCTTTCTAAACCTCTTGAAAGCCTGGTGTCATCCATGCTATAAATGAATCAAAAAAATATCATTCTTCTTTTTCTGTTATTTTTTTTCAATGTTATTTTATAATTCCTCATTAGTTCTTAACTTCCATTTTACTGTATTTTTCATTGGACCCACTGTATTATAGTGTCTTATTTTAAGGCTTTCAGAAAGGCACTTTGTGTTGTAATTTAAATATTCTTTCAGTGAAATGTCGCCAAAGAATCTAACCTCGACAATGCGTGTAGCAGAGAGGCAAGACGCACGACGAGAGAGCTCATCAATCAGCAACACAAATCGCGGCAAGTAAGGAAGTTCAAAGAATCAGGGCAGCTGAGCGTCGTATGCAAGAATCTCAAGAACAGCGTGATGAACGTCTGTGACAGAATATATCGAGAACAAGAGTGGCACTGAGAACAGCACATACCTGCATTTAGAGAAAGAGAACGACAGAGAAAGTAAATCAGCCGTGCTTTAACACGTGTATCATTGGTTCGTCTTGCGTTCCAATATGCACCAGCCATTGATTACTCTGTACATTCTAAAACTGCAATCGGTGCAATGAGCAAAATATGCCAGTATTATCAGGCGTTGAAATTCCGCAATGAAGCAGCCGGCATGTGTTGTGCATCAGGAAAAGATGTATTATTACCACTACCCAATCCGCCAGAACATTTACAATCCTTCTTGCTGGCGAATCAAACGATTCGAAATTGTTTCTGCGCAAGACACGCAAATTCAATTCTTTGGTCCAGATGACGTCTTTTGTGGCAGCAAAAATTTGCGATCTTACATCTGATGGACGTCATTTTGAAACTAAATTCAAAATACAAGGCCAGGTGTACCATAAGATTGGGTCGTTGATACCGATGCCAAACGATGACCCGAGGTTTCTCCAAATCTATTGGAAATTGTGAGGAACGCTTGAAAACTAGGTGCCAGCATAATTTCATCGAACAAGCAGAAGAGAGAGCAATTGTGGTATTGTTGGAAAATTGTTTGGAAAATAATAATCAACTTATTCCATTGTGTCGCCACAATTAAAAAATGAAAACTATCAAATTGTCATTAAAGCTGACAAATTACCATCAGGAGAACACGCAGGCAGATTCAACGCGCCAACCGTAGATGAAGTTGCAGTTTTTATGGTTGGTGACTCAGTTGATTAAAGTCACACGTCAAGATAGAACTGTTAGTATAATTTCGGATCCTACACCGTTCGTATGACGCACTCCAGTATCCACTGATATTCTGGAAAGGGCAGGATGAATATCACATCAGCATCAAACAGCGTGATCCAGTTGCTGGTAAATTTAATATTCAACTATTTAATTCGTTATTTTATTAGTACAGTAGACCCGCGTATTCCGACCAGGAGCCGGAATTATAGCGGGCCCACTATATTGATTTTTTTCTTTTTTTTACTATTTAATTTATTATTTTTTTAGGTAATAAAACAAATAGAAAAGTTAGTTCAATGAAGCACTACGCCCCCCGATTGATGATTAGACGTAATTAGGATACCTATATCCTTCGATATCGTCAACTGTGCCTTCAATACGTCGGGGATATGTACGCCAAGGTTGAAAACAAGCATTTGCGATTTATTCGATACAACCAGGCTAAATTACGATCGGAGGAATACATCCTCTAAAAAGATACTGTTATCGGCAATATTTATGAAAATTTAAACGCCAATGATATCGGTAATGCATTTATTTTACCTTCAAGCTACATCGGCAGTTCACGAAACATGCAGGAATATATACATGATGCGATGACTTACGTACGTCATTATGGTCGTCCAGATTTGTTTATTACATTTACATGTAATCCGAATTGGGAGGAAATACAAACTTTGCTATTACCAGGCCATCAATCAATGCATCGTCATGATGTCACTTCACGTGTGTTCAAACAAAAATTAAAATAATTGATTGATTTATTCGTAAAACATTCGGTTTTCGGTAACACACGTTGCTATCTGTATTTGATTGAGTGGCAAAAGTGAGGTTTGCCTCATTCTCACATTTTGATTTGGCTTGAAGTTAAAATCCGTCCAGAAGAAATTGATCAAATAATTTCAGCCGAAATTCCGGACCCATTAATTGATCAAGAATTGTTTGATATTGTTACCAGTCAATCGATCCACGGACCGTGCGGTGCTTTTAACATGACATCGCCATGCATGGAAGGTGGAAAATGTAAGAAGCGTTTTCCAAAGGAATATATGAATGATACGAGGGTGAATCAAATATAAACAAGACTTTCGGCCGTTCGGGCGCAATAGTGGTGGGAGAACGTTCCCGCTTCGTTTGGCGATAGGTAGGTTTGTCAGGAGTGGGGGAAGACCGTTAGCCCCCCCTCCTCGACTCGCTCAGTGCCAACCGTCACGATGTCGGAGCAAGAGGTACACTCGTCGATTGCGCAACGTGTTATAATCAAGTTTCTCGCTGCAGAAGGCGTAAAACCGGCAGAAATCTTGAGGAGATTGACTGCCCAGTTCGGGAAAGAGACACTGTCGCGAGCCAGAGTGTTTGCATGGCATAAACAGTTTGTGGATGGTCGTCATCATGTTGAAAATGAGAGCCATAATCGCAGACCCCGCACCAGCATTACAGAGAACAACATCAGCTGTGTTAGACGGCTTATTGAAGATGACAAGCGTCTTACCACTTCTGAAATTGCAAGTAAGGTCGGAATAAGTTATGGGAGCACTTACTCCATACTCACAGAGGAGCTTGGGTACCGTAAGGTGTGCGCCAGGTGGGTTCCTCGCCTTCTCACAGCAGAACAGAAATTGAATCGACTTCAGGTGTGTGAGCGTCTTCTGGCAGGATTTCGGGAAGAAGGGGACCCATTTCTGACTCACATCATCACCTGTGATGAAACTTGGGTGCACCACTACACCCCTGAGTCCAAACAAGCGAGTATGGAGTGGAGAAAAAAGGAGAACCTGGACCAGTGAAAGCCAAGTCACGACTATCGGCTGGCAAGGTTTTGGCTACGGTTTTTTTGACCAGCGTGGTTTGCTCCACCTTGATTTTTTGCATGAGCGCAGGACAATCAATGCGGCCTACTACTTCGACATTTTGAGTGAGGTCCGACTTGCATATCGCCGCAAAAGACGAGACCTACCGATGAGGAAAGTGGTTATTCTCCATGACAATGCTCGCCCCCACACAGCAGCCTTAACCAGGGAAAAATTGGAGAAACTGGGGTGGGAGACACTGGACCACCCTCCTTACAGTCCAGACCTGTCACCCTGTGACTTTCATGTGTTTGGTCCTCTCAAGGAAGCTTTGGGAGGCCAAAAATTCAACAGTGATGCTGAGGTGGAAGCCTACGTGCGCAATTGGCTGCAGACACGACCTGCATCTTTCTACATGGAAGGAATTGGGAAGCTGCCTATCCGCTGGGAAAAATGTGTTTCTAAAGCAGGAGATTACGTAGAAAAATAAGATATGTACTTTTTTGCACTTAAAATAAAAATAATATTTTAAAAAATAAAGTCTTGTTTATATTTGATTCACCCTCGTACTATTACGGATATCGATGGTTATCCGTTGTATCGCCGCAGAAACGCTGAGAATGGTGGACAAACATTTACAATGCGAATGTCAAATTTTATAAACCAAGTTGAAATTGACAATCCGTGGGTGGTACGTACCATACTCACCATTGCTTTCAAAAACGTATAAGGCTCATATTAATGTCAAGTTTTGCAGTTCTGTAAAATCCCTTAAGTACGTTTGCAAATATGTTAATAAAGGCAGTGATTTGACCGTATTTGAAGTTCAAAATGTAAATAAAAATGACAAAATAACACGATACCAAATAGGTAGATACATCAGCAGCAACGAAGCTATCTGGCTTATTTTTAGTTTTCGCATCCATGAAAGAGACCCTTCCACCCAGCATCTTGCAATACATCTTGAAAACAGTCAACGTGTATATTTCACCGAAGAAAATATTTTCCAAATAATACTTGAGCCACCAAAAACTGAATATTTCACATTGTGTCAAAAATCTGATGTGTTCCGCCAATTCGCAAAAACATTATTATATACCAATGTTCCAAGCTATTTTTCATGGAAAAAATTAGGTAAAAAATGGTAGCCACGTAAACAAGGAGAACCACATCCTTCGATCGCAGACATATTCAAAGCAAAGACTTTACACAGTGAATCCAAAACAACGTGAATGTTTCTTTCAGCGTTTGTTATTGGTGAATGTTCCCGGACCAGCTTCTTTCGAATTTTTACGAACAGTTAATGGTCGAGTGTTCAATACATGTCAAGATACATGTCGCGAATTGCAGCTGCTGGTAGACGACAATTATTGGGACCTGACACTTGCTGATGCAGCTTTGACAGCCATGCCGAATAGTATTCGTCAAACTGTTTGCAATTATTTTGACAACATGTTATCCTACACAATCTTTGAGTTTGTGGGAAAAATATAAAAACAGTATGACTGAAGATATAAGTGAAATTTCAGTTTATATAAATAAATAAAAAATAATTTATTTTATAAATATCAATTTTTATATAATTTCAATTAAGTATTTCCTAATGAAATGTAAATTAAATTTTTTTATGATCATTTGTCCTTAATTTCAACTCTCCGTAACTCTTTACCATTTACATTTGAATTTCCAAATCGACTACAATGTTTTTGTCTTTATTAGTGAATATTAATTTGACTACTTGAGGAAGTTTAGAATAACATTAATCCAACGTACTATAATTAGTAAGTCACTGCAACGCGTGGCCGGGTCAGCTAGTTTGTTAATATTTTCTCTTCATTTCTTATTGTCCTTTTCGTTTTTTGTTTTGTTTTTTGATTCCTTTAAATTTCATTTTCTTTTCCATGAATTGCTCCAATTTCTTTAATAAAGACTACAATTTTCAACACTAAATGTTTTTAACACCTTGCTGATTGATTATGAAGATTATTATGTTGCGACAAGATACTCATAGGACGGTTTTCGTATCTGCGAATTGTAATGAAAAGTAATGTGCAAGCGTCATAATTT
This sequence comes from Vandiemenella viatica, assembly GCA_031002005.1. NCBI lineage: Eukaryota > Metazoa > Arthropoda > Insecta > Orthoptera > Morabidae > Vandiemenella > Vandiemenella viatica. The sequence goes on from CM061920.1 coordinate 194,248,359, forward strand.
GACTGGAGTGGTGATATAAAGGGACCGACTATAATATACCCGGTCGATCCTTGAATAAAGAAACTGACTATTATTTAGGGAGCGTCCATAAACTACGTGGCTGGGATTAGTTTGGGAGGGGGAGGGGGTGTTTGCTGGAAAGCTTCGCTGGGCTACGCGCGTGTGTGTGGGGGGGGGGGGAGGGGGTTCCGAGCCCAACCACGTAGCTTTTGATTCATATTATTTGTAACAGTTAAAATACCGTTCAGAACACAAACCAGCATGTGAATATTTATTTCCGTCATTTAAGTATCTCCGTATGTAATATACGATAGTCTGACAAGAGAAAATTGTACAAAATGTCTTTTGGAGTCAGTAGGAAAAAGCTACGTGCCACGTAGGGCTACGTGTGGGGGGGGGGGTTCACAGGAAGCCAAGATGGAACTTCGTAGTTTATGGACGCTTACCTTACATGTCCGAGTGATACTCACACTCGATAACAGCTGGCGTGTGCGGGCTGCTGGCGGACAGTGGATTCTCCCAGACCTGTTGTGCCTGAGGTGGCCGTTGAGGGTGAAGACATAAGGACATTCCTAAGTTGGTTGGGAGAGTGCACAGACCAGGGCCGAATTTAGGATCTGTGGTTCCCTAGGCTATACCTGAGACGCGGGACCCTTAGGATCTGTAGGCCCCTAGGCTATAACTGTGTTCGGGCCAACACAGTTATATATATATATATATATATATATATATATATATATATATATATATCTATACTGTATATATATATATATAAAAAGCAATTTCGATTACGTCTTTTTAAATGAATAAACCATTTAATGCAAATTATTGCATAGTGTAATGATAATAAAAATATATTATAATTTACAGAAGAATCGAAAGTTTGAAACGTGCTTTCTGTATCGTTTCCGAGACTGAAGTGAACTATGTTTAGCAAGTGATGCTCCCACCTTCAATTTTTCGACTGGTGGTCTACAGATAAGGTGCTGCCTATTGTAGTTGTGCTCTTACTACCAAACACCCTCAGCAAAAGCCTGTGGAATTATAAACTGAAAAGTTTTAATAACAATATGAAAGTATTAATCTTGTTATTTTATTTTGGGTACGATGCTATATGACATTTACAACATTAGACAACAATTACACTGTATTCAATGAAAAATCTTAAAGTAAACACACATATATATACATAGTTGAGCGGAAGATGTACGCAGCTGGTCACTGAGACAGGATCTCCAGTCATAACCACTACAACGTGACGTCGCGTCGAGGCGCTCCAACCAGCCCACCGCCCCGGGCGTAGCCAAATTTAGGTCTTCCAGACTACCAGGTAAGACACGCAGTGGACAGTCCTGCACAATGTGCGACACATTTTGTAAAACCTCACCTCAGTCACAGTACGGAGAATCTGCCCAGCCCCAGCTGTGGAGAGTTGAAGCAGTTCTTCCCGTACCACATCTAATCCTATTTGGTTTACACCAAATTGACCGCGGTAAGTTGAATCCTGGTAATATAAAAGAGTACGATAAAAGATGATTAAGATTACCAAAACACACAATGGAAAAAGATTAAAAATAGACAGCGACTAAACAGTTTTTAGACAGCACTCCACTAATCAGAGCCTATGCCCGCCACACCAAGGATCGATATTCTTGAGTCCTGAAATAAAAGTAAAAGTGAGTTAAAACAAATTAAATAGAAACAGAACAAACAATAGAATTAATACTGAATTCTAAATACACCTATTTCAATTATAACCGAACGTATTTTTTTATACATATAAATACTTGCTTTCAGACATAACATTAAACCTTGGACCTCCCAACGCTTCTCGCTGTTCACGTCGTATATCTTACCCAAAATTGAACTGCGCATATGTGAACATTGTTTTCGGCTTTCTCAATCATTTCAGGACTATCGGTGCTAAACCAGTTTCGGAAATACATTACTTTCTATGAACGTGTTTGATTTTTTTTTCCCCTTTGAGGTGCGAGGTAGCCTATGACTAAAAGCGGCCCTGACTGGGACGTAGACACACGAGATTACTGAGCCGGTGCAGAACCGATATGCACGGCCAGTAATGAAGAACAAACGGCAAAGTCACCTTCAAAACGAGAGAAAATTTGTAACACTTCGATCGTTCGTAAATAGCGTCCTTCGAGATTCTCGTGCAGTTAGCGAGGATGGAATTAACTAATGCAATGAAAAGATGTAATGTGCAACTGAAGATGATTAATAATTTCCTATTAACATTCAATTGCTGTAAACTCATATCTTTACTAGCATTGTGATCCCAGAAAGTATTTGTCATGTGGGCTGACGTTAATTAATAATATTAATAACCATATCGAAATTTAGAATTAACGAATTATAGTTTCCACAGTATATTCAATTGAATAACTTGCAGAAAAAAACGAAGAGACGAACAATTCAGTTCGTTTGGATACTATCGGCCACGATAGCAAAATGTTGTACATTCTAATAATTTTCAGAAAATTGTTGTAAGAAGGTTTTATTCGTTTCCAAGATAACAAATTTTTATAAGTTCTTATTTCATAATTTGTCAGAAGCACATGAACGGTAATTGAACCAAAGAACTTTTAAGCCACTCTAGTAGTTAATACATGTTGCAGTGAAATTATCAACATTATTGACTTAAATCTTGTTAGTTCAATAATATTGTCATCGATATAATAATGGAATCCCTTAATACACTTTAAAAAGTGGAGAAGAAACAGAAAAACGCACGCTTCTACGTATAGCACGAATACTCATGGAATAAGACAACTGTATTAAAATAAATCTTCCGCCTACGTCCATTATTGCTTCCATCTTTGTTTCTCGTTACAGATTTATCACTGTTCAACATGCAAAATCTCCATTCGCTCGGAATGGAATTCACGAGTAGCGTCTCTCTTATCGAACGACAGTTGTAGTGCTATGTCTTCTTACACGATAACTTTTGTGTCGCTGTTTCACTGTAACCAGCTGAATTTACTAGTAAATAAAGTTTAAACGGCAATGGCACCATGCTTCCAACCACCGGAAGCCGCTTGACAACTGATGAAGAGTGCAGAGCCAGCTGTTGGAATTTTGTGTTTTTATGACACCTCCCCGCTGGCCAGACATGGAGATTATATTAATGAGGAACATTCTTCGAATATTGCATACTCGGCTCAAGAATGATCTCATTAAATGTTTGTACCGGTCAACAACAAAAATTGTTTATTTCTCTTATGTACGAGTATAAAATAACACGGTAAAAATTCATCATCACGAATCTTCGTATTTGAAACTTTAAATTGTTATAGGATTTATAAATAATTTATTTCGTTAAAGATTTTCATAAGGAACTGTTTCTATAGTGTGGACTTGTAATATGGATCAGTAATTCCTTTCTAAAACTAAATGTAAAACCCATATTCCAGTGTGATTGGTCTCATCTATTTATTTTACCTTTGGTAAAACCACTATATGTTTAATCCTTTTTGAATTTATGTTTACTGAAGTAAATAAGGATGAAGCTATGATGTTCTATGATATATAATTGTCATGTGACTCTACAATCGTTGTTTTTAATAGTGAATCCAAACATTAATTAAAAATGTGTGCTTACAATATTCCGAGCAGTAAAGAGTAAAAAGACGTGTAATTTATAGGGAAATGATGTGCAAATAATGGGAATAAAAATAATAATAATAACTGATAAAATTTCAATAAGCGCACGCTCCGGTGGCAATCTCCCTACACACCGATCCTTCTCCCTTCCTCTTCCAGCCAACTTTTGCCCTCAAACAATTTTTACTTTAAATTCTATCAGTGTTTTCGGTAAATTATTCATCACTTCTCTTGGCAATTTATTCCAATCCCTTACACCCTTTCCTACAAAAGAAAATTTTCTCACACCTATATTCCTGAAATCAAGTGCCAGCTTGTGGTCATGGTCATCTTTACCCTTCCAAGCACCTCCCTTAATTTTCCCAATCATTCCACGCTTCATCTATATATTGTTTATTGCCAATGTACTTGTGTGCACAAGTTTCTAGCAAAGACCAATAATACATCATACACAAGAAATACCTTATAGTACATATAATGAATTCCAATATCAATGATACATCTACACAACAAGAATACCTTATAATATAATATAATGAATTGAGTTAGTAAATTAACATTAAGTTACAATAATTCAATATAAATGCTATTACATACAGTTCACAACTCATTAAGATTATATAATGCCTTATTACATAGATAACGTTTTACTTCAGTTTTAAATTCAATTCCAGTCAATGACTTTAAATGTGTTGGTAGCTTATTATATTGTCTTGCTCCCATTTCAAACGCACTTTTATCTGCTGCCTTGGAGTTATATCTTTTGATATGTAAGTTAGTTTTTATTCGAGTGTCATATTTATGAATTTCACTATTAGTGTTATTAAATTTTGGATTGCATCTAATCAGTAACAAAACCCTATATATATATAGTGAAAATATAGTAAGAATATTTTCTTGCCTAAATATTTCTTTACAGGGTGTATTCCTATTCAACTTATATATTATCCTGATACATCTTTTCTGGAGCACTAATAACCTATTCATGTAGAAATGGCAACAAGATCCCCAAACTTCAATTCTATACAGGATATGTGGGAAGATTATTCCATAGTATGAAATTTTTAATACTCTTCTATCCACAACCTTAGACAACTGATTCATTAGAAAGATTCCCTTACTTACTTTTTTACAAACATAATTAACATGAGCTTTCCAACTTAGAAACTTATCCACGTATATTCCTAGGAACTTATGCTCATTTATTTCATAGATGTTTCCTTCATATCTTTATATATAAAGATGAATGTATGTTTGTTGGTTTGTTTGATTGTTTGTTTGTTTGTTCTTCATACAAATCCACAGTTTTCATCCGATCTCGATGAAACTTTGCATACTTATCCTTTTGAAACAAGGAGAAAAATACTGTCTACATTTGGTTGGAAAATTATCTGTATAAATAACACATTTTCTTTATATATAAAGATGAATGTATGTTTGTTTGTTTGTTGGTTTGTTTGTTCTTGATACAAATCCACAGTTTTCATCCGATCTCGATGAAACTTTGCACACTTATCCTTTGAAACAAGGAGAAAAATACTGTCTACATTTGGTTGGAAAATTATCTGTATAAATAACACATTTTGTGTCATAACTTCGAAATACGGAGACAGACAGACACGTTGAATATGGAAGTCTCCGTGCCGTGTTTTCTTGTAGTGGAATGCCAGCTCAGTGGCTAAAGCGCTTGCTTACGAACGTCGTGGTCTTCGGTTCAAATCTCCGTTGAGGCTAAGATTTTTAAAAAAAATTTTGATCGTAAAAGTCACGGTTGGGCCGTCGGTTATTCGGATTGAATTTTAAACTGTAGATTTCACAAAGGTAGGGGTGCAACCTGAGGCAATTCGTAGGTAGTCTTGCAATACAGTAGATGTACACTTTTTTACGTTATATTGATCCATCAGGGGTGATTCGTAGTCAGTGTGTGTGTAATCTGCATTAGGAATACTATAAATGCGAAAGTAAGTCTATATCTTATGTTACGTTTTGACAATTAAATGCCTACACCGATATTGACGGAATTTGACGAGAAAATCTGTAGGGAGGGCACTGGACTTTGTTTGTTCTTCATAAAAATCAACAGTTTTCATCCTATCTCGATGAAACTTTGCACACATATCCTTTGAAACAAGGAGAAAAATACTGTCTACATTTGGTTGAAAAATTATCTGTATAAATAACACATTTTGTCTCATAACTTCCAAATACGGCGATAGACAGACACGTTGAATATGGACGTCTCCGTGCCGTGTTTTCGTGTAGTGGAGTGCCAGCTCAGTGGTTAAAGCGCTTGCTTACGAACGTCGTGGTCTATGGTACAAGTCTATGTTGAGGCTAAGATTTTTAAAAATTGTTTTTCATCGTAAGAGTCAGGCCTGGGCTGTAGGTTATTCGGATTGAATGTTAAACTGTAGATATTAGAATGTTAGGGGTGCAATGCGAGGCAAATCGTAGATAGTCTTGCAATGTTGTAGGTGTACACTTTTTTACGTTATAATGATCCCTCAGGTGTTGTTCGCAGTCAGTGTGTGAGTGTGAACCACAGTAATATTATTTATAAATACGGAAGTAAGTCTCTGTCTTTTTGTTACGTTTTGACGACTAAATGGCTATATCGTTGTGATGGAATTTTATAAGGAAATCGGTATGAAGGGCACAGGATATTTTTTCCAGTATGATTAACAGTTGTAGTCACGAAATTTTGAGACCTTATCGAATGGTGACAGAAATATGTTGGAAATTGATTCTCTTCAAGAGACAGGTTCGATGGTACAATGATATAGTGTTAGCTTTCCTGTCATATTATTCCGACTCGATATTGTTTGGGACCAATCCTTCGTTACCAACAACTTTCTATATTTAATTCTGGCAAAAAAATTCTTAATCCACGCGTACGAAGTCGCGGGTACGGGCTAGTATAAAGATGAATGTATGTATGTTTGTTTGTTTGTTCTTCATACAAAGCCACAGTTTTCATCCTATCTCGATGAAACTTTGCACACTTATCCTTTGAAATAAGGAGAAAAATACTGTATACATTTGGTTGAAAAATTATCTGTATAGATAATACATGTTGTCTCATGATTTCGAAATACTATTGAATGGCGATAGACAGACACGTTGGATATGGACGTCTGTATACTGCTTTTTTTCCGTGTATCGGTCAGACAGCTCAATGGTTAAAGCGCTTTCTTCCAATTGTTTGGGTCGTGGCCTCCGGTTCAAATCTCCATGGAAGCAAAGATTTTTAAAAATTGTTTTTGATCGTAAGAGTCACTCCTGAGCCGTAGGTTATTCGGACTGAATGTTAAACTGTAGATTTCACAAAGTTAGGGGTGCAATGCGAGGCAAATCGTAGGTAGTCTTGCAATGCTGTGGGTGTACACTTTTGTGCTTCATAATGATTCCTCAGGGTTGTTCGCAGTCAGAGAGAGAGAGAAAGTGTGTGTGTGTGTGAACCGCAGTAATAATAGGCCTACTATAAGTATGGAAGTAAGTCTCTGTCTTTTTGTTACGTTTTGACGATCAAATGACTATATCGATGTTGATGGAATTTGACAAGAAAATCTGTATGAAGGGAACAGGACATTTTCTCCGGTATGTTTAATAGTTGTAGTCACGAAATTTTGAGACCTTATCGAATGGTGACAGAAATATGTTGGAAACTGATTCTCTTCAAGAGACTGGTTCGACGGTAGAGTGATATAGTGATAGCTTTCCTGTCCTATTATGCCGACTTGGTGTTGTTTGGGTTCAATCCTTCGTTACCAACAACTTTCTATATTCAATTCTGGCAAAAAATTCTTAATCCATGCGTACGAAGTAGCGGGTACGAGCTAGTTACCAATATAGGCCTTGTACATTCCCATGAGTCTCTTCACCCTCCTTCTATCCTCCAATGAATCCCACTCCAGCTCCTTCATCATATTAGTTACCGATTGTATTCTGCGGTAATTTCCAAAGACAAGTCTGGCAGCCCTTCTCTGCACTTCCTCCATCTCCTGTATTTGATATCCAACATGTGGGTCCCATACTACACCACCATATTCATGCAGTGGTCTGACCAGAGTTTTGTGCCCCAATTCCCTTACTTCTTTAGCGCATCCCCTGATCACTCTTTCCAACGGGTGAAGGATTTTGAACCCTCTTCATACTACCTGTCCAATATGTTCTGCTCAGTTAAGTTTGCTATCAAATATTATACCAAGGTATTTTCATTTCGAGTCTTCAATAAAATAGTTCGTTTCCCATTTTATTATAATCATTATCAATCTTTAGCTTTTTATCTGTGTACCTAGTAGGCCCGCGTTTTTGCATTTATCTGCATCCCATGTTGAATAACCCAGCTAGTTATACTTCTCGCTTACAGACGCAATTCTCCTTAAATTTTCTATCTTTCTCAACGGTCAGCGAATAAGGCATGCGGTTCATACAGAAATTTGTGCACGCTTTCCTGACAGCGATAAACATCCTGTGAGAGGAGAGGTCTCGCTGGGAGGAACGTCTCAACTGAATTACGAGGGACACCGCAGAACAGAAAACGTCCTATTCGTCCCAGACAGTTCTATAATCGCGTTACTGCGACATGGAGCGCCGGGGGACAGCGTGCGCCGCGGCTCTGCATACCTCAAGCGCCAGAATAAGGAAGGGGCAATCTGTATCAAGGGCGATGGTGGTATATATTACCGTATTGTAGCGGCAAAGGGAAAAGCATCAGTAACTTTTCCTTTTTTGACGTATGTATATAAAAGTTAGCACTTTGTTATAAAACAAATTATACCACAATGTTGTTTAACACGTTCCTCAGAAGAGGAATCGTAAGTAAAAAAAAAAAAAAAAAATAGGCTGAGCTAAACCCGGTATTCAAACCAAAGGATGTATTCTAAGCCTGGTATTGGAGGTAGTGTGGTCAGTATTTTTGCTCTTTACGTAACCCGGTGATCTTACTGGGTAAATGTGACCAACAGTTTAACGTGTAATCCGAGCCACGAAAGCTTTCTGGCGTACTTCACATTACTCAGTAAGTTGTTTAAGAGGTGAAGGTCGTCCTAAAGGAGAATTCAAATCCCCGCTGATACCGAGATTCGAATCGGGGAACCTATGATCACGAGTCAGAAGCCTTAACTACTGAGCCAACAGATCGCTAATGGTAAACTGACGCATTTGAAATAACGTATAGATAATTACCTAGTTTTTATATTATTATTTGTGATGCAGCTTATTCTTCGGTTGTAATTCCTACTTTTGAATTTAGTTTTGATTTTAAATTCTTCTATCATTTGAGGTAAATTATTCACCATTCCCTCAATAATCTCGCCGAACCCCGATTTCGTTATTTACAAATTAAAACTCCCATATGCATAAAATGCAGCGATAATTTAGGGTACTGGTCATGTCTACCCTTACAGATTCCACTCATAATTATTCCCTAAATATGCATCAAGTTATCGTTGCCATTGTATGTTTATACGCACCTAGCACTCTTTACATTCGCCTTTTGTAACTCCTAACCCATCTCCTATGACAATTAAGTTAATGATAGTTTGATACAATAATTTACGCAATCAAATACAATCCCCATTCATGGCACCTGTTCCCACTTTTGTAAATGATACCTATAAGTCTCATACTATCCCAGCATGCGTAATCAAGTATGTATCTGACTATCATTATATAACCCATTTGTCTCATCGCTTCCCTTATATAAAACCGTACCTAATAGATTGAAAACTTTGATGCATTTTCATTTTAAAATCCTTAATTTTTCCTGCTAGGAGATTTCCCAAGACATTTATATTTTATGCTTCCAAGAAGCAATTTCTTCTGCATAGTAGAATCACGGAAATAGTTATTTTAATTTCTATCTGCGTAATAATCTAAATATTTTGTTAGTTATCTTCCTTACATGCTGACTTATCGAATTAGGTTTTCCGGCTTTCTCCCTCTGTAGCTGTTCACAATACACTATCGTATTAACCTGCTTTTACAAAATTGTGTTATCTACCAACAGCCTAAATTATGAATAAAATGATACAGCAGACTAATTAAGTAGCGTAGTAAAAAGCAGTTGGAATGTACTCATTCGAAGTGAAAAAGAGTTGTACTTACATAAAAACAAGCTCAATGATATTCTAATTATCATTATTTAATAATTCTGCAGCCAATAGAGATCTCCCAATTCATTTTACATTAAGTGAATTGTATGAATATTCATTACTGTAAGAACGGTTTTAATAGCTGACAGTCGTTTTTCATGAGATACAATACACTTAAAACTATTTAAATGAATGTATTCATTCTTTATACTGTATAAGTTCTCAAATTGTTTTAAATTCTTTTAATTAAATTCTACGGCCTTACTTTTCATCCAGCTGTAAAAGATTGAATAATTTTCTTGAAACCGGAATCAACTCATGTCACAGTGTTAGATTTTGTACGTATTTGCCTTTGGCTTCCAATTACGATTCTATGTGAATGGTATTTTCTTTGTGTTCTGTCAGAAATTTATTTTAAACTGGCGATGTAGTTTTAATCACTAAAATACTGTCGGAAAACACTGTGTTTACTCAGCTTAGAACAATATATTAATATATGAGTAACCGTCGAAGACTTCACTATTTTTATAATTTTTTACATTATGTTCCCAAAAATTTATCCGTAACTAGATGATGGATAATCTATTTTGGGAAAGCCACGTATAAATAGTGACTTCCCGCAGGGAACGTAACCGTGGTTAATTAATTGGTGAGCGATTTCTCTCCTCACTCCCGCCGACCACAGGCACCCGAAATTCGGCAGCAGCGATTCAACCAGTAATAGCGCAAAAAAAACAGAGATCCACTCACCTTATGATTGTAGCGTCGATTTGCATGTTCATGCTATAACGTGACACCAACTATTATTTCCAGCAAGATGCAACCAGGATGCACCGAAATCTGAGCTGTAAAACACTCTTTCCTCTGAAACTTGGCATAACTCGCCGACAGTCAAATAAGTAGCATAATTCGCTACGATGATTTACACGCAAACTTAATCGTCGCGGATGTGAGCGTAACAACAATAGTAACTCATAAAAAAAGAAAAGTCACACATATATAATTTCCTTGTGGAACAAGGCACGCAAATATTGCATAGGCCAGTGGATATCTGAATTACGCCAGCTGACCTGCAATCCGCCGCGAACATAAGATGCCCGCGGCCGACGGAAAGAAAAATAAGAAATCGCTCAACCAGTAACTTTTGAGATTGCACTAATGTGTCAATTTTTCCTAACTAAATGGAAAATAATTGACGATAGTTAATTTTTTGATAGTTAAGATTGCAACACTATACTCGTGTTATTTGAATTTGTTTGTTCTGAGAGCACCTGACTTTAGAAAATTGTTGTAATAGTATAATGTCTTCAGATTTGATAGGATAGATGCGTGAGATAGAATATTCCGAAAAATGTTAGTTAATGCAGATGCGGCAGTAGGAACAATTTCGAAGGTTCAGTCTAGATATTTCGTTACCGTATAAGTGACCAAATTCTTCAAAATCTATCACAGCGTTGTAAAAATTGCGGTAGTTCTAAAAGACTGTAAGACTATGGAAATTTCACGAGAACAAATTAAATTGCTCAGTTACTGACAACATTGATTCCCTGAAGTATTTGGGAATAGCAGTCCAAAGTAACATGAAATTTGACCTGCACATAACTTCGGTTGTAGGTAAAGGCTATTCTAGACTGCGATTCAAAAGTCGTGTTTTGAAGAGTTAAAGCTCTCTTACAAAGGATATCGTCTAGGAAACTGTAATTACTGTTGTGGAGTTTGGGATCGTTATCGCTACGGATTTATTTGCACGATAAGCAAGGTACAGAGAAGAGCAGCCTCGGCCATTTCGATAGCGTCACAGAACTGATATATAGATAGGGCTGTGATTGTCTAGCAAACAGACGACGTGGGTTGCGTTTGAATTTATTGTCTAACATGAGAATATCCTTTTTCATTTACGGTGTCCACCAACCTATTTGAGTCGCAATGACAGAAGAAATGAGATTAGAGTAGCAAGTTGCCGTTCTGACGTGTATATGTGGTTTTTTTTTCTTCCTTCGTGCTGTTCGGGAATGGATTGTATAGAGAAACGATTAGTTCTAGTGTAAAATACCTTCTGTCACACAGTATTTGCTAATTTGAGAGTGTGGGTGTGTATGTAGATTTAAAGATGTTCTAAAATGTTACAGAACTGTATTATGGAAATACTGTGTATTCTTATTGGTTCAACCCAGACCAATGTCCGTTATCCTGGAACTGAATAAACAGAGGGATCGGTCTGAAAGAGATAAGTTAAAAGAAATCGCAGCGACCTGCGATATTCAAAGTTGAATCACGAAGAGTGTTAAATATTTGTTTTCCAGTTAAATCGGAATGATTGCCTGATTTAATATTACTTTTTGCTATATTTTTATTAAATAACCGAGTCCTGACGTCACCAAAAAACTGAGCAGTTCCCTGAAGAGAAAAAGGAGTGAGGAAGGAAAAAAGGCTAATTTTCACACGCTCTTCGCGTTTTCAGTCCTAGAATTAGCGCCAGTGCTCCTGAGGACTGAACTGACAATCATCTACCATCAAACATGTCTGAGTGTGACATGCTTACGAAAAATTAAGCAAAAAGTTTGTTTTTCTGACGAAGCTGCTGTAGAACATATTTGTACCACACAGTATTTTTGCTATGTTTACACAGTGACGTGTGCGACATGTTCGCATTTTTGCTCACAATCATTGTGGAAAGCAGCTTCAGATAATTATGAATTAAAATTTTGGGTAACATGCAGTTATTTCCGCACAGCGCAGTGATTGCATATTTGTTGAAAGACGCTTATTTAGCGTGATGCTATGCATGCTTGGAGACATCTGGAGACGACATGGTTAGGTAGGTAGCCACAGAATAGTACAGTTTTTGTATTTGTATGGGCATGAATAATATGGCCGGCTGTAAGCTAAGAGTCTTCGCTTGAAAGCATGGAGGTTCCGAAATCTGAGGGGTGCCATATAACAAACACAAGAGCCAAAATTTGACTAGCTGCGAACGGCATCGACTTTCAAACTATTATCTATTAAACTATTGTCCATGGATATTCAGACTAGTGGCTGTCTGTATGAAAACATGCAATGCTCATAGATGTCTGTTGCCAAAAGCTACATTCATATTTCAATGCAGAATTGTAAAGATGATTGCTTAAATAATTTTTGGCAGGTATAACATTTTCTAACGTCTATTGCAATAACAAATCAAAAGAAATAGTATTTTGTGAAAATTTCTTGTATGTTCAACATTGAAGTATTAATTAAAAATTAGTTTTTCTTTAAATGATTCTTAAGACTTCCGCGGCCGTCTTTGTACATGATTTATAGCTTTACGGGCTATGCTGCGTCGTTAACTGGATTATCTAAGCTTTTCGGCTGTTATACTCCAGCCTTCTTCAGAGATACTGTTTATGTAAACGACGCGGCATAGCCCGTAAAGCTATAAATCATAGTTTTTTTTATGACAGACAATAACTTCAATAACTTTTTGTGAGAATGAAACTTTGCTCCCATTTCCATTTCAGAACATAGTTAGAAATCTCAAGATGTAGCATAGAACCTGGAATCGGTATATCAGAGGGATTTGTACGGTAGTTTAGAAAACGAGCGTCTACACGTGCAAGCTCATTTGCCGCCTGCAGAGGCTGCGGAGATAAAGAGGTTATCGCCACTGGAGCTTACGAGTACAGCCTGGGAAAAAAGGCTTCTTGTACGTTTATCCAAAAGTGGAAATAGCGCTTCGGATGTTACATAAGATCGAAGTTTTTCTCGGCGTTGAGAATTGACATAGGGTTCTCGGGAGACTAGCCGAGTAATCAAGGCGATTACTCGGCTAGTCTCCCGAGAAGACTATATCTAGCTTCGGATGTTGTTGCGTCCACCAGAGACAAACTGTTCTGTTGTTTTCAGTCTAAATATATTGCAGGAATTATTTGAATCCTCCTCAGAACAGGCTTAATTCGATCTGTGTGCGGAAATGAAGTCTGTGTACTATATGAGATCATCCAATGCTTTGCACAGGAAATAAGTTCGTCGGGTGGCAACGTATTCTTTCAACTATAAATGTTAAAATTATGATGTGCAAAAAAAAAAAAAAAAATAAAAAAAAAAAAAAAATAAATAAATTACATGTCTATTTTATTTTTAAGTCAGCTAGTCTTTTTGCTTAAGTGAAAATTTGTTAAAGAAGGTAGCCCTAATCTGCTTATTGCCTTGAGATACTGTGGCCCTATTTACCGTCCTCCCAATCACAGTGTTGTTAGATTATTGATTTCATAAGAATCAAAACCTGCACTTGCTTACCCTCGGATGAAAATTTGGTACATTAAAAGGCCTATGATTGGACCACTAGCGCCAAGCAGTTCAAGAGTGAAGCAATTAAAATGCGGCTACAGAGCATGTGTGCCGGTAAACTGTGATGCGTACCTACATCATATTATAATTAGTTTAACACAAGCATTTTTATCTCATTACAGTTTTTTATTGCATTTAATGTATTTTTAAGAGATTACAAATTATTTCTGTTGGATTTAAATAATTTCATGATGGTATTAATTAATGAAAGTTAACAGTGTTGTGCTGTTTAATTTCTGCATTTATGCGTTACTGAGGCTCTCGAACGTGTTTCTGGATTATTCGAATCAGATAGATATGTTGTGTGCAGGGAGCTGTGAAGCCAGTTGGTACAAACGTTTCGCAGTGCTAAAGCTGCATATCACTAAGCGCGACAAACGATTCAACGTTGGATCGCGCGGCAGCCACGCATAATTGATAGGTTGTTGGCGCGGAAGCCAACTGGAACATTGGCCGGGTCGAACATGTTGCACTGCGATGCATTCTTTAGGTACGCGCACACCAGGGCGGGTCGCATCGCATCGCATCGCACTGAGCGAAACTGCTGCAATGCACATCTGGACGCGAGTCGCGTTTTTACAGTCGTCGCGATCGGTTCAGTGCAGATGGACACGTCAGACGAAGAGCTCTTCTTTCTTAAGATGTTAATTGATGAAGAAAAGAAGAAAATTTAGCGGAAAAAGCAGTGGTGTCATGAAATTTGTTCTAAACGAAAAATTTTCAGTTAATATCACACTTTACATAAGGATTTGTTGAGAGACGACAAAAAATGTTTCCAGTACTACAGGATGTAAACTGAAACATTTTTATGAGTTATTGGAAATTTTAAAAGAAGATTTGGAAAAACAAAATTTAAAGAAGCAATCACTCCTGAGGAACGTTTGGCTGTTTGTTTTGGGAAATAAGGTGCCCCTCATCCATTTAGCTAGCATGTAGAAAATATAAAGCTACAAGCAAAGAAAAAGTGACGTTAAACGACAAATTTTGTGAATTTTTTCATCTTTGTTCAAATTCCTAAAGTTATTAATTAACTTTTCGCAACCAGTTTCATTATTTCAAAAAGTAAATTTTTATGCCAATTTAAGCATTTTTTTTTGAATTAAAAGAGTTAAATCAAAGTAATTATAACTTACCTCACAAAAATATGTCCGTGTTCTTGCAACTCCTATTGCAAACTATCGCATTAGACGCAAAAATACGCCTGGCCAAGCGATCCGGCCGGCAGTGCGACGCGACGCGGCCCGCCCCGCCCCGACTCGACCCGCCTGTGGTGTAAAAGTAACGAGATATTCTGTACCCGGTTGTATTCGTTACTAAATCAGTGAATACTTGTTACTTTCGAATCGTTACTCATTACTTTCGGTACAATCGAACACTAGCATGAAGTATCGCATACGGGACACTTCGTTCGTACTTGCTAAAGTTTAAGTAAATTGTTTAATTAATAAAATAAGTTTAGGTAAGTTGTTTGTTGGATAAAACTTAAAGTAAAGTAATTAGCACATATATCTTACGGGAAACATCTAAATGTACACTTGATTTGCTGTAATGAATTTTATATTCGAAAGAATAATCTAATTTCAAAACAAACACCTGTTTGCACACACATAAAAAGACCTGACCTATCATCTGACTGTGGCATATCTAGTGACAATAACTAATGGCGGTTATTTTTTTAAAGTAGCCTACTCAAAACCCTGCATAAAAGCCTGAAATGATAATGGTACATGTATTTAACAAATATTATAATCTAATCAAAACATTTCGTTTTAAATAGGAGGTTTCACCACTGTCTTCCTTTACTGTTTTCATTTATTTTTGTAAATTCTTCATCCTTTTGTGATAGATTTGTTAAAATAAATGTGGACATACCATCAAATTAGGCCTGCAGGCAGAGTGCTAGTGACTCCCGCTTTGTTTCATTTTAAAACTATCAATATTCAAAACTTTTAAATCAATAACAAAGGTATAGGACAAATATGCGATTAGATTCGTAACTGTTGTTGCGTCGCGGTTACAACAAACATTCAACATCAAAGCCAGTACTGCATTGATAACATGGATCCTGCGATAATAATACAATAACTAACCCAAGGAAAAAGGAATAAAGTTATTGTACCTTGTTGTTTATGGAATTCTGGAACTACAAATAGGGCTGCTAGATTTTTTGTGTGGAAATTATCACAGAATGCTATCAGTAACAGATATGATAAAAGGGCTCGAATGGGATTCATTGCAAGACAGGATGAGGCTGAAGAGGGTCATGGGAGTGTAGAAGGCGTATATTGATGATGAGGCATTGAAAGATATTGGTATAAGAATTAAAAGTAATACTTGGAAGGGAAATGATGAACATGACCACAAGCTGGCACCCTATTTCAGGCACAAGGGTGTAGGAAGACTCTCTTTTGTAGGTAAAGGTGTCAGGGATTGGAATAAGTTACCAAGAGAAATTATGAATAATTTACCAAAAACGTTGAAAGAATCTAAAGTTAAAATTTGTAAAGGGCAAATGTAGGTGGATTCAGGGAATGGGGAAAGATGAGTGTGTAGGGAAATTTTCACCGGACCGCTCTTTTATATTACACTATGAAATAAAATAGAAGGTATCAAATCTTAAAATAAACACATTTCATAAATGATTAAATCAATAAACCTCACTAATGAACGATCAATGAAAAAATTATCCACACAAATTTTCTATTTATAAATTATGCACTGTAAATTTTAATGTTAAACAAAATAAAAACTACAAAATTAGTCTTTACGTTGTTAAACTTAGTTAGCTGCGAGAACTGGAACGGTTTCGTATCTATACGACAAATGCGAATAACGAAACGATTTTTGTGGGTAACGATTCGGTACTTCGAGTCAGGCGACGAACCCGTTACTCAGTAACGAATACATCGTTACTTTTACAGCTCTACTGTGGTGTGCGTTGTTCCATTAGAATCAGTGTAAGCGATTGCTGACGCATTTCTCCGATGCGATGCGGCCCGCC
Source organism: Vandiemenella viatica (assembly GCA_031002005.1). Classification (NCBI taxonomy): domain Eukaryota; kingdom Metazoa; phylum Arthropoda; class Insecta; order Orthoptera; family Morabidae; genus Vandiemenella; species Vandiemenella viatica. Next base: position 194,265,399 of record CM061920.1, read on the forward strand.
CTAGGGAGCGCGTACCTTTGTCGGTAGTTAGGCACGCAGCAAAAGAGCCCCAGTACTTGGCTCGCGCGCAGTTGAGACGGAGTCTTTGTTAGATTTTTTTAAATATCTTTCATTCCGCTGTAGAGCGTGAGCTCTTTTCAGCCTCGGGATAAGTTTTTTTTTAAATATATATTTATTTGCCTCATTTTAATACTTTACATTCATTTAGTTTGGATTTTTGGGAAATGGTGCTGCAGACATAGTGTCTTGGTGATTCTGTGGACTTATCGTCCTTAGTTTTCATGGATTAAGTCCCCACTGTGAGGTTAACGCTGATACTAAGTTGGCTTGCGCCACATAACGACAGTTTACTACCGTGGATAATTTTTTAGGAAATGCAACAGAAAATTGAATAGCAGTAAAAAAAGCTTTGTGCTGTTTATAATTACCTTTACCCTTCTTCAGGAGCTTCCCATAATGCATCGCAAACACCTGGAACTATTCTCCAAATTGATTGTTTTGGCACAAGAAAAAGGCTTCTATATGAGTCTCCAACTCGCCTCTTGAAATCAAGTGTTCACTTTATTCACACTGGGCTCAGCTAATCATTTTAAGAACTCAGATTCTACTGTTGTCATTCTTGTAATTTTTTATTATATCTTTAATGGCTTCATACGTATCTCATGCCTTCCGTATGGCTCAAGCCAGACTGCATTCTATCAACATACAAATTCCTCATCCACCAACGCACTTTTCGTTTAGGTTTCTTGTGTATAATGTGGTGCATCACAATGAAAGCAGCAGTTTCTCATGCGCGTGAAACGTCCACCGTTGCTTCACGAAAACTGACCATGCCTATATAGTTCGCCGCGTAATCCTTGCTAGATTACGTTACCGCGGGCGGCTGCCGCTCTTGGGACAAAAATGGCTCGTGCGGCTTTCACCACAAATAAAATAAAAAGTGTTAAGAGAGTTTACACAGCATCGCGTAAACATTGTACACCAACACGTGCTTCCTTCCACACACACACCACAGTGACGGACAGGCAGCACCATTTGCAACTTGAGTGTTCGCTTTGTGGCGTTAGGGGTGCAAGTCTGGTGTTTTCGTGTAGGCCTATATTACAATATCATTATATTGCATTATCACTAATCGCAAATGAATACGATTTTTGCAAAAAACTGTGGGAAATTCGAATTTTTAAGTATCATTTTCGAATGCAAGAGATCTAAATACATAAAGAACACCTACATTTTTAAAAAAGCTTTTGTGACCTTGCAATTTGTTGCGGCTGCTACGCTCGAACATGGCTCGCGCAGCAGCCGCGCATAGTCGATATGCAGCTTAACAGTCAGTTGATCCGCAGAGCAACAGGCGCTATAAAAAATATAAAAACCCTTATGTTGCCCACACATTTATATGATCAACCATTTAAATAATAAATCAGTTTCAACACTGTTTTAATTCACTCTTACATTTATTTTAACATATCTTTTCGAATCTCAACATACAGTCACTACCATGTTTGGGTTTAAATCATTCTAAACATTGTCAGTCACCCTCTGCAGCGAACGTCGAAATTTTTCTATTAAACTACATAGCAAATTTCACCATAAAATAATCTCTGTTTCTTCTCTTAAACTTATTTACTTCAATTTTAAGCAGCATTATAGTGTTCATCATTCATGTTAATGTGAACATGGCAGGACGTTCCGTGGTTGGGATTCCACGTTAAACTGTAGATACCCTTAACCTGGAGGTATTACAGAATTGTGTTAGGCAACTACGATAGAGGCGCACTGGAATTTTGTGGGCATTGCTCCCTTTATTTAAATTCGCTAGACTGCTTCGTGGTTCGGATTCTACTTTGTACTGTAGGTACAGCCATGACAGACGCGGAACCATGTCACTTGACCATAAGAATTCAAACTTACCTGCACAGTATGCACGAGTGATAGAAAACTTAAATGCAATATCTCACAGTTATTTCAGAAGAGAATGAGAAATAAGTTTCGATAAACTCTATTGGTCTTAGCATACTTCGTACCGATAATGAAATCAGGCTTTTAGTTACAACATTACTGTTCAAATAGAAGTGTTTAAGACAATATTGTGAAATTATTGACACTTAGGAGGTTGTCAAAAAGTATCCTCTCCGCATAATCTGAATTGCTCGATAACAGGCTGTCATCTGGCTGTAAACTCCGTAGTTTGCCTGAAGCAACTGTTAGGTATTTAGACATAATAAGCAAGTGGCAAGTATGACGTTACCTGTCACGGTATGACATCAATCTATGACGTTGCACTATTACTTCACGCTTTACGCCATTTTTCTTGGTTATGAACTTTGTTTAATAACATTTTTAAGCATCCGCGAATAAATTAACTAACATAACACTAAAATAAAAGAATTCGACATAAAAAGTATTAGTTGGTTATATCTATTTAATAATAGATTAGATTTATGTAAAAGTATTCGTTAAAATCTTTGGGCACAGATATGTAAGACAAAAACTTTTATTTTCTCAATGTTACCGGTAATTTTGATAGTTTGTTATTAGAACTGGCACTTAACAGCAGAGGGCATAAGTAATTTAATATTTTTTTTAAAAAAAAAAATTAATTTGTTTTCTTGAGTGTTGTGTTACTTACATCATTATTTTGTTTTAACGAAAGTAGTTCCACACTGTTCGCGATTTAGACAACATAGACTACAATTAAAACTAATATTACGTGGAATGACGTAAGTTGTTAAGATTTATTTTTAATTTCCTTTGCTTTTACTGATGCCAGATTTCAGCCGCATGTAACTCTGTCAGCCATTCAATGTTGTTAGTACTATCTGAATCACGAATATAAAAAGGGAAGAGAGATTAACCTGTATAGATTTTTGATTTAGTTTACACCGCGATGCGCTATTACCACTAAAATGCGATATAGTAGATATATTAATATGTGTGTAATTGAATAATTGTTTCTCTGGCAGCAAGTTTAGTACGTGATTAGGTTGAAATGCAACTCGGACCAGGATAGCAACGAAAACCTTTTGTTATAGGACAAGGTATTAGGAATTACATTGAGCATTATTTTGTAACAATTCTATTTATTTAAGTAATTGCTAAGAAATGTAATGTTAGAACGGCATATTAATTACCAGTTGATTTTTTTACTGAAATGATTACTTGGTTTGAATGAAAAATTGTTCGCGATCTATGCGACCTAAACCACAATTAAAACTAACGTAAGTTGTTTAAGATTTATTTATTTTTTGCATCCTTCGTTTTCACTGGGGTCATTATTTCAGCCGGATGTAAGCTTTGTCAGGCGTTAAAGCATCAGTCTTCATCATGGACAATAAGAAAGATATAAGAAATTTTGAAGATTTTGCATCAACTTTGTATCGCATGATGCATGATCGGTACCGATGTATTGACATGCGATACAGGGAATATATTAATTCGCGTGTGAATGAAGCTTTGATTTTCTACTGGCTATATTGGTGAAGATTATAGTTAGGCTGACCAAATTAACAACTGCAACTTTTTGCTACGGTACATCACAAGGAACGAGTTATTACAGCACATTGAGCTTTATTTTATAACAATTCTATTTAGGTAAGCAACTAAAAAGAATTAAATTCCCAGAACAATCCGTTAAACCCGTCATTTTTGACGGGCTTTGTGGCTAATTTAGATATAAGATGTTAGACGTTTTTCAGGACATCTAGAACCTATTACGGGGAAAAATGGATATGTTTTACTTACCTAATTACGGGAAGAATAACGCTGTCATGGGCTAGCAAGTTGCTATGATTTAGTGGGTTATATGACGTTATTTTTACGAATATGAGCATGATACTTGATGTGACTGAGATAGTTTATTCTTGAAAGGGAAGGAACACGACATAACACATTTAATAATACGTAGCCACACACCGATTCTTCTATCAAGTGACCGTGACCGACTGTTTGATTCGCTGATGGTGGCAACTGAACTAACTATCCATGTCCGAGTAGCTTGGTGTTTAGCCGCAGGTAGCCTATGCCGATTCATAGTGTAGTCTGCATTTGCTTTATGCTGACCTTAAAGTACAAGGGTAATGAACAAACAGCTAGCGTGATGTACAGAGAATATTTGCTGCATGTAAGGTAATCATTACAAAAATTTAATATAAATTAATATATCCTGAAACGCCTCTTACAACGCTGATAACAACCTTGTAAAAACCTAAACACTCTCTTTTCACATACAAACCGTACTTCCTTGACAAGTGAAGGCAATTGATCAGTTAGTGAAGCAGCAGTTAGAGATATAATATATTTATACCTCAGTATAATGTATTTATTGTTAGAATTACTGAAAAACTACAAATTTTGAAGGTCACAGTAATGATAGTAGGCACCCTTCTAAATTTCATTCTAATAGTGAAATAGCTCTCTTTGGAATCTATAATACGATTACGTATCTATTTGTGACGTAAATTCACATACTTCTTTTATAAACAACGAAACTGTTCTCCCATTATCCTACATTTTCTACGATCACAAAAATTCAGTTGAATTTGCAGTTTTGTATCTTACATCCACTGTAGTCTCCACCTATTTAATGTTCAAAGTTACGACCAGAAGCAAATGTGGTGGCGATGCTATTGCTGCGTATGTTGCTCGAAATAGGGCAGTAACGTTAATTGACGGCCATTACCGCTATTTCCCACCAACAGTAATGACAATAGTCAGGCTTTACGATCAATTGACGCTGGTATAAACTACAGATGAAAACAAATTGTTATTGTCGTTTACCCAGAAACGATGCCAACGACATTTTCTAAATGATTACTATTGATCGCGATGATGCTCCAGCTATGACGTCAATTTTCCTAAACATATGCATCTGCATAATTCGAATATTTATATCAAAGTATATCATTCTATAAGATAAATAGTTCCTTTAATTTCCTAGTATGTCTCTTTGCTTTCTGTATTTTAAAATTTTCTTGACTCAGCAAGACGCATCTTCATTAACTAAATAACCAACAATTTCAGTGAAATATCGTGGAATATTTCAGTTCTACACTGTCATCTTTCCGTTCCATATCTGTTGAGTCCTAACTATCCTGTGTATAACCCATTAACTAAGATCGTATTTCCTCACAGACATTTTTGAATTTTTTTAATATGAAGGTCTCCATCAGTTAATTGAACTATTGAATCTATAGTCCTCAACTCTATGTATCTACCATCTTTTATAAATTTATACAACTATGATACAATCCAAGTAATACATTATACATAGTTCTCATATGGTACAGCGTCATATTCAACTCTCCTTAACACACATCTGTTGTAATTTTATTCATGCTAGCCATTACACGCTTTTTTAAACTAACTCCTTCGAAATGTCCTCAGTATCTACTTTCATTAGTCCAATATTGTTTATATGGCTCTCTTTATGTATTATCATACGACCAACCCAATTGTCTTGTATTTTATAATCATATGTATATCATCAACCCAACTGTATTTGGTTTTCCAAGTGTGTATGATTGTTCAATTTTTATATGTTCGACCTAGACTAAACAGACCATAATTGACAAATTCTGGAGCTCGTACGGTTCCTACCATCTTCTGTGTGGGTATAAGTTCACCTATTCCCGTTTTTACCTTAAGCACTAGGAAGCTGGTGACATGGTTGACGCTATGCATTTACATATCCGAGGAAGAAATCCCCTGATACTCACTGGACGGAGTCGTTAACGATATTCAGCTTTGAACAAAAGTCTTCGATTTTATCGGAGATAGAAGTTAGGACACCAAGACACACAGCAGTCAGAAAATTAACGGTTTGCTCCTGAGAAAATTTGCATTTTCCATGTTTTGCTTACAAAAAGGTAATTTTATCATGAGATCTTCCGTGCTTGTGGTGTAAACAAGTTTCTACTTCCATCGTCTTTTGGGGAATTGTGATGCCACTAAACATAATTAAGGTACAAAATTGTCGAACTCTAATTAAGAACTTTATGAGGTAGTATTGAGTAGAAAATAAGGTATAGAATTAAGATTTTTAATTATGGTAGCGAGAGTGGGGCAGATTTTATTTAAAATTATTCCGGAGATGACTGGAGACTGCTGTCATGGCGCCGAGACCACGCTCTAGGGGTCAATCACCCAGTTCCCGCCCTCAGTTTGGCGCGAAGGTGGATGATACCATAACCAACCCACGGTCGCAAAAAGGTGGCTTCTGGGTGGGGTGGTACCCGGTGCTTTGACCCATATGGCAGACGGATTATACACGCCAACTGGGAATTCAGGAAGTCAAGGTTGGCAGTATTCATCCCAGTAACACATCATCCCACCCGAGTACAGTTAGCCGGGTATTATATAAGGTATAAGGTATTATATAGGTTCCTCAGTATATAATACCAGGTGTACTGTACTCGTATGGGATGATGTGCTTCTGGGAGGAATACTGCCAACCTTGACTTTCTGAATTCCCAGTTGGTTGTTCAGTCAGTTTATTTCGCATTATCTCACAGAACTGTAGTCTGCGGTCGGGATCGTCCTATACAAAGCCAAACAACAGTCTGGGACTGCACGGCAACTGCAGCTGCTACATCAGACGTTGTAATGGCGTCCTCGGGATATCCAGCTACCGAGGTGCACGTCGCGTGGACTTCTTTGGACTGTTTACGAATGTAATGGCTTCCTTTGTTGACGTCGTGCGCGGTCATCCAGACTTCGATGCATTGGTGACGAAACTAGTGACTCAAACTTGTCTCTGATGCAGTAAATCGTAAGATTTGATGGCCCAGGCAAATGGAATTCTTCTTCCTACAATCTACGCATGGTGCCTGTATTTTCACACTTTCATTAGGTCTTAAGGATCCACTGTCGTTGCTTCTTGATCAGATTTGTAGCCATCATCCTAGACACAAAAGAAAGGGCACAATCAATTACGTAATCTTAGAAAAACAGTTTGTTAAATTTGAACATAAAACATGTAGAGTTACAAATTCTGGTTAAATTCTTTTAACACGGAATTCAGAGACCAAATTGAAAGTTTGAGATTTCCCCTAAAACCCAGCTTAAAATTTTTGTGTATGTAACTGTATACTTGACCATTGGCTGGAAACTGTTGAGGATGACGATGATGATGAACTGTATACCTACTTTTGGGCCACCCTATAGTAACAAAAAGAAGATTCACTTTCCTCATGACTCAGTGCTAACATTGCCTTTAGACATCCACATCATACTATGCGCATAAAATAAAAACTAAGCAGACAAAAATATTTGTATTGCATGAAAATGAGTTCTTAAGAATATTCGGTATGAATTCAATACAAACTTCTCATTCGCCATTGTCATTGTCCGGTTATTTGACACAGGTTTATAAAGGGCAAGGAACAGATGAATTAAAATTTTGAGCTAAAATACTATTAGTAACTTGTAGTCCCATGGTAGGCTTCCACTTGAGATAACTGTTCATTACATATTAAGTCACAAGGTTTTCGTGGCCGGGAGATATGTGCGGGCAGTTCGGCTCGCCTTGACGTAGTTGTATCTCCGCACCTATCGCCTTCGTCGGGGGAAGATGTTTTGCCATATGTCTGCGAAACATTTAAATTGTGATCTGTAAGTATTTTCTCTGCAAAATGTGTAGTTTATGGGGCGTGAAAGGTCGCAATTACTACAACCAATGTAGTCACACTCGTCTTTATCAGTCAGAGCAAAGCGGATAGGTCTCGCTGATGCGACCAAGAGGGCCTAGAGGCCAACCTAGTTTCTGGATGCAGATTTCATCATAGTATCGTTACAAGGGAATACATTTACAAGATTTAATTTTCAGCATATACATAATGATATACTCTGACACAGAAGAATGAGTTAAGATGCAAAATAACCGACATATGAAAAGGTGCTCTTTAATAAAAAAAATCTTACTGATTAATACCCTTCATCACGAGTGAGAGTGAGCCTGCATGTTGCAGGAAAATAGCGTAGGGTTCCTCCACCTAGGCCCATATGATTCTTCCATAGCAAACCATTTCCCGTTCGAGGGTGATAGCGCTTTAAAGCGCGCTCCCACTCAGGCGGGTAGCATGATTGCTGAGTGGCTGCCACTGAATCCTGACCTTTGGTAGGGGATAGGATTAAAATGCCTGTCAAGACATCCAGGTTTCGATTTTACATGGTTTCTCTAAATCATTCCAGGTGAATGGAAGGATGGTTCTTTCACAAGTTCCTTCCCACTACTTTCCCCTCCTTCTCTCGAGGATCCAATGACACAGACATCAACCAGAAGTAAAGAAATCACTTCTAGTGATTGGTCGAATGGTTTCTCGAAATGATCAGAGCAGAATTCCTATCACTTCCTTCGCCTCATACCACTCCGGGCTCTAATTATACCGAAGTCGACGTGCTGTGAATCCTTAAATTCTAGAATCGAACAATTCATTAACGCCTTCATCCGCAAGCAGTTCTACGATATTCAGTTTTATCGCAGAGATTTCTCATCAAGTTCAAGTATTTTTCAGATATCCTACTCAAACGTTAATACTAAACGAAATTACGGTTAAACGTTAGATTAAAAGACTTACAACCGAAGACTTTGTAACAGCCCTCATACCTGAACTTTACATAGAATTGTAATTAATGAAGTATCTGTAGTGAGCTAAAGTTTGCTTGAATATAATCTGGTATGTTTGTTTTGCAATTTCTTGTAAATTAGTGTATATAGACTGTTTTATGAAATGAAATTATTTAAAGGCCATTTATTATGTTTAAGAATAGAATTGTGCAAGATAATTGCTTAAATGTGTGTAATTCCAAGTATTAATGCAAGTTACGATGTCTACACGACATTTTTCTACAGTTTAAAATGATTTCTCTAAATAATTTTGTGTTTAAGTACCTTTAATTTCCATTTCTGACCGTTTTGTAACAATGTCAAGTGGTTATGTATTTCTGATTGTTATTAATATGTTTAGTTGTTTTAGTAATTTTTAATGTTCGAGAAATATCTGGCGGACGCTTTTGAAGAATTCCAGAAATTTTGATAGAGCCTATATAAATAAATCAGCAGAAGGACAGAGTTATTTTACAGTAGTTTTATACAGATTCACTTTGGAACTGCCAAAGATTGCGCCAGTAGTATCTCTGGATTGTATCTTTGCATGTAAACAATATCCCTGACAAAAAAATCTTAAACTGAACCTTATGGTGGACTACTTATGTAATTACTATATTAATTAAACAACCGAAGAACCTGACAACTTCTTTACTTTTTTTTATTTTTTTTTACTTTATTTTTTAATTTTTTTATTTTGGTTTTATACGCCTCGTTGACGTTGAGGTCATTAGAGATACAGGGCAAGGAACAGGAAGTAATTCGGCCATGGCCTAGAGTGATTTGGGAAAATCCAATTTTGGATAGCCGGACGGGTATACGAGCCCGCGTCCTCCAAAATGCAAGGCCAAAGCGTTATTGCTTATCCACCACGCTCGTAATGTAAGTCGGGTGAAATAGGGCGATCAAGCAGAAAACTCCTTCATCCGGATGTACACTGGAGTATAATTCTGAACCGAAACAGCCGCAGAAATCCTGTCTCATCCGGTTCTAGAATAAAAAATTTCACTTCGCCTAAAATTTATGATTAAGTTTTTCCTGGAAAACGATACTCGTAAATACAAAATGACTTGACAAATTGATTCCGACGACAGCTCGGTATAGAGATATGGGCTTTCAGAAAGGCGGTAGCTCCGCCGACAACTCATCAATAAGTCTTTAGGTGAAATGCCGCTTGATGGATTACTCGGCTGACGGGAATATGGATGTTCCGGTTTCCGACGCCCGCGAACCGCTCACCCGCAGTTACTAACGTTCATTTGCCGGAATCTGTTACAGTCAGCCAATATGCCACCAAGAAAGGGATTATAGTAACAGCATGTATTGAATGGCAAACTCCTTGGCACGTAGTTAAATATCTCTGAATGAATGGTTTCAGTAAATGATGATGTAATGTATTCAATCTTAAAATGATTATTAACAGAATTTATATTTTGTATGAATTATTTTAATCATGTAAAATGTAAACTAAGATGCGAAATGCCTACTTCAGACTCCAAAAAGGTTTTGGTTTGTTTTTCCGTGAAGATTTTTAGTGAGTTGTATTATACTACCAACAACATTGAATATTTGTATGAAACATTTTTGTGATGACTGTAGCTTGAGCAATTAACTGCAAAAATTACGTAAATATCGGGTAATATATGTTCTTTACAGGACTTTAGTAACATTTTCTACTCATTTTAGTCTAAACAACTTCAACAATTAAATTCACATGAAATTTTAGACGAAAACTGGCGGAAAAAAACATACGCAAATCTTCCACAAACAATTCACTGTTTTTATCGTGACTCAAGGCACCTAGGCATCTGGGAGCCCAAAACAATCAAATAACACAGTTTTTGCTTAATCTTACAATGAAATTTTGTGCTCAAGAAATGAATAGGGACTTTTAATTTTAATAGAATTATAGATTTCTAATGACTTTAGATACAAACGATTTAATTGAATTCTGCTGTGATTGCCACAATTTTCCGTCTACGTCAGGGATCCTCAAAGTGGTCGATATAGTAGTTATCCAGAGGTTGATTATTACACGGGGGGTCGAAAGGGGGTCGATTAATACTAAAGAGGATCAATTCAACTGTGTACGGGAAATAGCAATTTTCCAATAAGAATAAGGTCAATAAAGAAAATTAAAGCACATCCTCTCAATTCCCTTCTGTTTGCAAAGTTATGTTAAGTAAATGATGAAACTTTCAACCAATTACTTTTGCACAATGAGGTGGGTGTCAAGAGGTGATAGTTTGCAGAGGAGCTCATTTGAAGAGTTTCTTAGTGCAATCTCCTCACCTCTTTTAATTCGTTTTGTAACTTATTTATTCCTTGTGAGTCGGTTGGATCCTTTTTTTCGTACGCTAGTTATACGTACTGGCAGGATGAACGCCAACGGTGAAATATCTGCCCTCGCTTAGTATGCTTTCCTCAGAATTCCACACACTACAAGGAGGAAAGGCGTGTTCTTTGAGACCTAGCCCTGAAAAACAGTCTCGTAACACATAGATGCCTGCAGATATTTCATACTACCAAAAGCACAGCCATTACGTGCTGGCGAGAATATATAATATCACCACTGAGTCAATAAAGTGCTAATTTCGTATTTTTTAAAATTCGTACACGGCACGAATATGCGTTATTGCGATCTTTAACCGCATATGAAGTTCATTGCAACAGTAATTAATACAACATCACATTCACATTTCATAACAAACTCTACTAAAACTCATAGAAAAAAAAACAATGATCCTAAGCTATCAATTAAACTAAGATATTAATATTACCCCAATGACATACAATATACCGTCTGTGGAAAACTGGATACGTTCAATTTTACCACAAAATATACAAAATTCATTTGATGTCTCTGTACAATAATTAATCAACATAGAGAAAACGATCATTTCTTAACTTTTACTTATAGAAGTGGTGCATCAGGGAATGACCATATGTCACATTAGGAAGATGGATCCATCGCTGTGACATTTTAAAACAGAGCAAGAACCATCTGTTCCATTTGACAAAACTTTATTCGAAATATATTCCATCTATCAATAATTTTTTTAATATTTTTTAGAGTTACAATAATAGTGGAAAGTAAGTCAATTTCCTGTTAATGTTATTGTACAGACTTTGGAACATATGGGGACCGTAAATTATTTAATTGTTTCGCAAGTCTCCTTATTGCTTCACATTAGGAATGCAAAAAATGATTTTTTTTAATTAAATACTTAATCTGGAGGTCGATAAAAAGGCAAATATCCTGAGAAGGGGTCGGCGGGATATAAAACTTTTGGTATCCCTGGTACTACTTAACTAGGTCGATAATGTCGTATCTAAGCTGGCTGGTATATTTAATGCAATAGCAAGAAAATGACAAGCAATACCAAACTAGGGTCTCATACATTCTAGTTAAAAACTATCTGAGGGGAACTGAGCTGGAGATGTCCTCAGAGTTGAGCTCTTTTAATAATAGCTGTAGAGGTTCCATTAAAAGAAGATGTGAAAGAATAAGGATGATAGAAAGCATAAAGAATGGAGGATTTTCAGATGGACAAGAGTAACTAAGGCACAGAACTGTTTGGAAACATAATGTTGCCAAGGACCCGAACCCAGAACGAACACCAGATTATAACGACAACATTAGCATTAACTTTGAGATATATACGTGTTGTTCGTCAGATTTCAAATTACTTGCGCTTTACCCCCTTGTAGTAACAGTCAAAACTAACATTGTAAAACTACCTGTGCCAGACGAAATATAGTTTAATGTAGAATCCTAATCATGAAATGATCATTGCGTACATCACAGAATAAAGGCGCGCTCTTCTGTAAGTAAATCTCTTGTTGAGACCTTCTTAATAGTTTTTTTCGAAAGCTGGACTGCAACCAGTGACATTTAAGTTCCTCGACAAACAACTTGCGAATCAGCCATCAGACCGCCTAACTTCTATCTTATTCTTCTCTTTTATTCTCTCCTGACATCGTCTACAGCTATGGTCACAGCTAATGTACTAACTATTCTAACTACTGCAAGAATGGAACGGTCGCTGAAGATTTTATCTGCATCGTTAAATGAGCTAGTCTCACCTCTTTGACTCTTCCCTGGTGGTGTTTGTGATCTCTTAAACGTTATGTGATAAAATTAAGAACATTAGTTTCTGATCTCAATCTGCTTACATGTAAGACCGTTGTAAAAACTAACAGATCTACAGAGAGAAAAAAAAAAAAAAGGTTCTAAAAACATTTAGGAATGAAGAAGCAATGCTATGCTGTAGTAGCCTGGGCTGGTCAGAATACTGACAAGTTGTGCCTCCATTTTACAATCTCAGCTTGTAGTTTTGAGTGAATGTATGAGAAGCAAACTTCATACAAAAAGTCAAGTAACTTCATCAAGTCGTTCAGCAGGATGGGACTACCGAAGTTTAGGATAGGAATATAATTAATCTACCAATTTCTTTGACAACTAGAGAAAATATGATTTGCAGCGATAAGTTAGTCGTTAATTTTGAATAAATAAATTTATTAAAGAACAACACCGATAGAAATAGAAGTAGAAATCGTTAGTGATAGTTCCCTGCTAAGGCTAATTTACACCCACTGTGGTGTAGTTACAAATAGTTTTCATAACAAGAGGCTAGACAAGAACTCGTATACCTTAAAACGCGCCAGTCAAAATTTAAAAAAAAACACAAACACAAAAAATGCGCAGGAATATTTGGAATAACTTCACAGATTCGGGGAACAAAACGTATATAGCTCAAATTATTATATCATGAAAATCGTGAGGTACTAGGAAAATGTTCTGTATGCAGACTTTTGTGAAAACACCCGGAACTCAAATAAATTTTCGTTACAAATCAGATACATGCGAAGTTCATCGATTATCAGGATCATCCAAGTAGATGATTAAATGTGTGTCTTCATTCACACACGAATGAGACTAGGAGATGGAACTCGTCTGAACAATGAAACTACTTTCAATGACATTGGTTGCGAGTTTCATTATATGAAACCAGTAGTACAGCCCGGGACGCTTCCTTCAAAGGGCCATGGCCGAGTTCCTTCCCATTCCTTGCCCACCATTCTTTCCCGTCACTAAAGACCTTGCTGTTAAGAGACGTTAAGCAGTTTAAAAAAAAAAAAAAAAAAGTCGTAGTGCGTGAATAGAAATTTGTGCCACAGTCGAGAAATAAAAGATTTTTTGGTTGCAAAATAGTCGTCGTTTACGAAAGTAAAATTGCTTTCGTATTATCTACACAGGGATCAACATCGTCACTATTACTGTTATTCTATGTTTTAAGGCGAAATATTTGTATTTAGTCAGAAGTTATTAATTTCTTTGCAGGTCTGTTCAGCTTAATTTTATTCAGTTACTTTTATACCATATAAAAAAGAGTTTGCCATTCCAGTGTTCGTTTTAAAATTTTGTGACTGCTGTAAAGTTAAAAATAATGATATCATTAATACTTGTCAAGCAATACTTCGGAGAAACTTTATTGTACTCGTTTTATGATATATATAACTTTGACGTCTAAAGTAAAATACCCTGTTTTAGTAAAGCGAGTAGAGAACTGGATAACATAAAGGGTAAACGCAAGATGTAACAGGCTCACTACTTTCCCAATCAAATGCGAATTCAGTTGCTATTTTTCTGGCTAGCCTAATGGCTGTTTTAAACTGGAAACACGTACAAATTTTTCGTAAGCGCCGGGGACATAGCATATGTATAGAGCTGTTTTGGTAATGGCTCGGAAGCACACATTCTGTTTGGTTATGTGGAACATCCGCTTTTAGAACAGAGCCTCGAATAAAAATTGCCTACATTTCCGATGTTACTCTTGTCGATTGCGTGCGATTCCTTCCCTACGGCCATTCCGGCTGGATCTGCCTCTGCCGAACCACATTTTCCATTGCTGGAGCGAGATGGACCCCATTTCCTTTTTCCCGTACGTCACTAGGCTCTCTCCCGTATCGCGGCTTTACGCTACGTTGGGTGCCGCGCCGTCCTGAAGCCACAGATAAACTGCAACGCACAACATACCGATCATATCGTCTGATTTAGCTTAAAATATGACAGCTACGTAACTGGTTACGCTAGTTTCATTCTGTGAGTCGTATCCCGTTAGTAGCACTGAGAGTATCAGTTTGTTATGGAATCGAATAGAAATATCATGGGCAATACTCGCAGTTTATGGTTGGCATAGATATTATAACAGAATTTTTTGATTTACTTGTGTCGCCTTCAAGCTATTTTTGGCATTAAAACGTACGCTTACAGCGTGGGAAGAGGGCTTTTTCAAGCACCAAACGTTATTATTTATTTATATATATATAAATGTTGAAAGTAAGTTGGAAAATTCAAAGATGGACACAGCAATACTAAATTACATTCCACAATTTTATTTATTTCATTACAAAAACTTATTTGAAGTATTATTCTAACGCCTCATGTAAATTATACGATATTGATATCCTAAGGTCTTAATATGTCAGAGTATTCTAAAATTATTTTGGGAGCCAACGAAAGACAATAATTCCAATTCCTCTTCTCTTTTTGCGGCTTTATCCTTCGTCGACGTCGAGGTCATTAGAAGTAGGAATGGACTGAGGACATGGAAGGAATTCTGCCGTGACCTTTTGAAAGAACTATCCAGGCATTCACCTGGAGTGATTTCGGGAAACCATGAAATCCCAAATCTGAATGTCCGGATGGGAAACAAAACCGCGTCCTCCCGAATGAGAGACCAGAGCATTGCCGCTCATCCACCATGTTCGGACACAATAATTCTGAATTTAATGATACACAAATTTTTCAGAATGACTTTTTCAGCGAGTAATGGTCACAAAATTAATGTCCATAGTTAGTAGTTTGCTACCAGTATCGCAAAATGTCATTGAAGCCAATCTGTCTTCGCATATACAGAAATCTGTAAAAATACTAATGTGTGAGAGGAGACTTTCTCGGAGTATTGATGCAATATAATCTCCACGAGTGTACTACCGGATGGCAGTACACAGTGTTTCGACACCTGGCAATGCTGTCTTCATCAGGTGTCACCCGGCTTTAGGGGGTTGTAAGGCTAGCGTAACTGCCTTGCGTCACGCTCCTATAATACGGATGTAAGTGGAAAGCCTAACCTAGATCTACTACGTCGTTCGTTCTCAACCTGCTCCCCTCCTAGCCTATTGGCTGCTGGAAGCAATGCGATACCTGACGAAGACAGCTGTCAAAACGCTGTATTTTCACAACACCATCCAGCTGGACACCCATAATGACTACTCTGTACAAATACTGGTCCTCTGTTACTTGTTACGTAGAAAGTCAGTGAGCATGGTGATCTAGAAGCAAAGAGCTTCATGATGATACAAACGTAATAACGCGAAACCAAATTTCAGGAAACCAAGGTGCCATACTAGTGTCTATAAATATTATTTTTCCCTCCTGCCTTTAGTAGATTGTAAACATTGAAGAGGAACTAGATTTGATGCTAAGAACTCTCTGCATTCCGCAGACTTCCTGATTACACAATATGGACGTAGGTGGAAGGAGAGTTGGATTTTTCGTCTTTCTTTACTTGTCTTTTCATTGTTTGACTGGAGGACACTTGGAAGTCTTAAGAAATATGAGAGTCCTGTCGGTTTCATCTGAATCCAACGATCTTTTGTGTTCTCGGAAAGTTACTAATATAGTGGGATTGCTAAAAAAAAAAAAATACTGGTGAATTAGTTACTAAAGGAGTAGACACTATCGTCGACGCAATGCTGTTAGGGGCAGACGTCATATTATTTGAGCGGCTGCAGTAGCTTTACCAAGAATACCTTCAATTTACCTTCTGGCATGAGTGTGAATGAATTTCGCGAAGATGAGAACATACACAAGGAATGCTTTATATACTTTTCGCACTTCAAAACATGATATATTCTTCGTTGCCTTCGTGATAACTACTTGAGTAGACGTTACTTTTTAACCATACCATGCTGGGTGCAATTATTGTACTGCTCAAAGATCATTTTGCCTGAATTGCAATTTACACAGCTGCCAAATGCATATAACCTTACTCGCTGTATTATGCAGATTGAGTGAATGAATTTGATCTTACAATATTTTATAATGAATGAAATGGAGAAATTAATTTATTGACTAGCAAAAATGAATCTTTTTCAGTAAAATATGTGTAACAAACAAACATTAATTTTTACAACAACTAATTCATTTGGGAGCAAGTAAGGTCTCTGGGTCGCGTTCGGTGTTTTGAGAAGAATGTTGCCAATGTCTACCGCATCCAGTGCATAGGTTACCGTTGGAGTATGGAATAGATTTGGTAAGGTTGGTCGTCTTCCTCCCAGCCGAATTCATGATCATGAGCCTACTGTTTATCTGACAGCAGAGGGCCACTTGGATTACCAGCCAGGATCACAGTTCAGAACAGAATCCGTTTCTCCACTTTGTCTTTTCCCAAGCAAGCTCTATGTCGAAGCCATCAAAGACCTTCTTCCTTCTCACAAGTCAGTACCTAACAACGTTTATAACAGTAGCAGAATTTTGCAACAAAACTGCCTCAGGATTGGCTGGGATTTTTCCTCTTCATACCTGCATGTCATAATACCAGGACAAGGCGTTAACTATCCATAGCCAGCTTTCGCGCCATCCCTTGCTTTTTTTATTCTATATCGATACACGAATCTCACAAAACCAGTTATCTTGAATTCGTGTCTTAAAATGGTTTCATCGACAGAATTCCGCAAAGAGTATTCATTGTGTCTCTTGGAGCCTCTTGGCACTCAGTCTAAATAGTTTTACACTCGCGGTGTCAGTGTTTTCATACACACGCAAGCTACACACATCCGGCCATGGCCCTCGTGCTTTATAAAACGGCTTTCATAGTTCGGATATAATACCTTCATCCCCGTTCCTGTACTGACAATACTTTTTGTCAATTACTATGCCTTGGTACTAGGTAATAGTTTCGTTTAATTTAACTGCAATAGAGCACATACCCCAGTGGCAATGGCCCTAGACATCTGCGGTATCACCAACCTAGTCTGAAGGAGCCTCCACGTAGATTGTGCTGAAATTATTACAAACATGAGAAACACTATCTGGCATACCCTGGACAACGCTGGCCGAAAGGCAGCGGCCAATCCTTCAACCACCAGAAAAAAAGAAAATCGGCTATCTTCTAGACCAAAATTGAAAATGACTTCAATAAATATAGAAGAATTTTGGGAGAAGAGACTCTGATGTGGTTTTTCTGGACACGGAAAGTAAGTACCACCCTAATACAATTACACCTTACGAATTTTAATTCTAAATTATTTCGGCGTTTTTGGTAAAATTTTTGTCGCCTTTCTTTGCATTTTTTTTCAAATCCCTGATTCCCTTGCCTAAAACAAACAAACCCAAATCCAACTTCCTTACTTTTGAAATCAAGTACAAATGTGTGGTCATGGTCATCTCTTTCCTTCAATTTACTACTCGCTCAACACAACTGATTTCCATTTTGAAATAGGTACTTGATCATGTATATTACACCGGTTGTAGAGTTTTATTCTGGAGAACAACTTCCCCAGTTAAGAATACAACGAAAACTAAATACACAGACGGAAAAAAAAATCCCAACACCAAGAAAAAATTATTGTAGAGTAATGAAATTTGGACAATGCATTTGTCAAGTTAACATGTTTAATTGATTAAATTTTCAAGATCACAGGTTAATTTAAGCTCAAGAAAATGCATTTCAAATGTGAAATACTGTTAAATTAATAGCCGGTGTAACCTCCAGAATTTTGAATGCAAGCCTGCAAACGTGAATGCATTGTGTCATACAGGTTTCGAATGTCACTTTGTGGTATGGAGTTCCATGCTTGTTGTACTTGTGCTGTCAATACTGGGACGGTCAGTGCTGGCTGTGGATGATGCTGGAGTTGTCGTCCAATGATATCCCATACGTGTTCAATTGGAGACAGATCTGGTGATCTCGCAGGCCAAGGTAACATGTCGACACTCTGTAGAGCACGTTGCGAGACAACAGCGGTATGAGGGCGAGCGTTATCCTGTTGAAAAACTCCCCCTTGAATGCTGTTCATGAATGGCAGCACTACAGGTTGAATTACCAGACTGACGTACAAATTTGCAGTCAGTGTGTTTGGTATAACCACAAGAGTGCTCCTGCTGTCATAGGAAATTGCTCCCCAGACCATGACTCCAGGTGTAGGTCCAGTGTGTCTAGGCCGCAGACAGTTTGGTTGCAGGCGTTCCCCTGGCCTCCTTCTGACCAACACTCGGCCATCACTGGCACCAAGGCAGAACCTGCTTTCATCAGAAAACACAACAGATCTCCACTCCGTCCTCCAATGAGCTCTGGCTTGACACCACTGGAGTCGCAAACGGCGATGGCTTGTAGTCAGTGGAATGCACGCTACAGGGCGCCTGGCTCGGAGCTGTCCTTGAAGTAACCGATTTCCTATGACAGCAGGAGCACTCTTGTGGTTATACCAAACACACTGACTGCAAATTTGTACGTCAGTCTGGTAATTCAACCTGTAGTGCTGCCATTCATGAACAGCATTCAAGGGGGAGTTTTTCAACAGGATAACGCTCGCCCTCATACCGCTGTTGTCTCGCAACGTGCTCTACAGAGTGTCGACATGTTACCTTGGCCTGCGAGATCACCAGATCTGTCTCCAATTGAACACGTATGGGATATCATTGGACGACAACTCCAGCATCATCCACAGCCAGCACTGACCGTCCCAGTATTGACAGCACAAGTACAACAAGCATGGAACTCCATACCACAAAGTGACATTCGAAACCTGTATGACACAATGCATTCACGTTTGCAGGCTTGCATTCAAAATTCTGGAGGTTACACCGGCTATTAATTTAACAGTATTTCACATTTGAAATGCATTTTCTTGAGCTTAAATTAACCTGTGATCTTGAAAATTTAATCAATTAAACGTGTTAACTTGACAAATGCATTGTCCAAATTTCATTACTCTACAATAATTTTTTCTTGGTGTTGGGATTTTTTTTTTCCGTCTGTGTACATTATTCAACCGATGCTTACGCGCACGACTTGGGAATATGCAGGACGGACGAGTTCCTGGCTTTACACCTCGTTGACGTCGAGGACATTGGGCAGGGAACGGGAAGCAATTCGGCCATTTTATTTGCCTGGAGTAATTTTGGGAAACTATAGAAAACCATAATCTGGATTCGAACTCGTGACCTTCCAAATGCGAGGCCAGGACGTTACCACTCATCCCCTTTTTATCTTTTACCACATATACTTCATTATAAAATTTCTGTAATTTTTAAAGTTCCTAGAATTGTTTTAGCGTAGAATACAGAGAAACATACAGCCTGAAAACCAATATTGGAATTTTTATAAAATAAGAAAAAAATACGTTTCGCTTTGGAACCTGATATAAAACCTAAGGGTAAGCTGCTGTCAGAGAAAAAGTATCGAGTTGATAGCTAGAGGTGTGTCCCGCTTTTCGTCGATACCTTGTCTGGAGCTTATAGCTGTTGACTCTGGCGCCGAAGATTGTGAGAGAACTTGGAAATCCCTCTGAGGACTTTGTTGGTGGGCTCCTGGGGACAAATCTAACGGAATGGAAAAGATTTCACCGCCCTCCAGGGGGGTCTGAAGTCCTGTATTCAGCTAAGCTTCGGCTCAAGAGAGAGCTGGAAATCCGATGGCCCAGGGAGGTGAAATGTGAGACTCGCTTTTGAAAGTTTACACAGTAACCCTACTTGATGCAACGCCATATCTCAATATAAAACACTGACAGTAACTTGAATTCTAAAACACACCTTTTATATACATTATTCCGTATCTCCATAATTCTCAGCTCTGTTTTCAGCTTCACTGTAAGACTCCTAAGAACACAGCCATCTATGAATATCTTAGTAATAAAAGTTAATTATTAATCTGTACGTTTTTATATGAATGATATCACATTGATTGAAGGATCTCTAAAAGTAACGTGTAATATGATCAGAAACAGTATAATGTGTGAAATATTAATTGAGGGCTCGTAACTATAAACGTCGATATAACTTACGGTGTTTTGAGTACAATTTTCTGCTATTTGAAGTTGTTTATGTAGCCCATGTTTAAATAACTTTTAATTTCCATTTTAAACTGTTTTATAATGATTGCAAGTAATTCTGTACTGGTTCTAATTGTTTTCGTATGATTTTGATTATCAGTAGGATAGTTAACGCTCTAGAAACATCTGTTGGAATTCTTTGTTGAGTTTCCCTAGCGTCTAATTAAGCTAGCGGCAAAGGCGAGCAGAAAGAATCGACGTAAGCATTTCTTAACAGTTTAACAGTCGCGTCAAAGTTTCTTAACAATTTGATAATTGTTTATAAGTTGTTAAGCAGGAATGATCGCTGAAGTTTAATCGCTGGAATAGTTTTTTAATATGCTTTAGAATCTCTGGACGAAGTATGATGCTTATCCACATATTATGTTTCATGAAGATTTCGGCAGAATAAAATCTAAATAAAAGTGTAGCAGCAATCTTGTTATTTCATTGAACTCCTTAGTCAATTCAGAAATTGTGTTAATTATTGTCCTTTGGTGAACGTTAAGTCACCTTGTGACCGGAAGGTAAAAAACAATTAATTAAAAAACTAATGAACTAAGTAGCAATCAGAATCATCTGAAAGGACTATCCAGCGGTATGCTTTCCACCACGCATCTGCGCCACATGAATAGCTTTTAAAGGGATTAGAGATAATATTTATTTTATATTCATACCGCTGAATGAGTTTTGTTTGTTACAGAAAATCCTTCTTTGTTTATTCTTACTATAGAGGAAGACGATTAAAAACACGAAGCAGGTAATTGAGGACGCAGTTTTTGAGGGGTATGCTGAGATGTAAAAGTTAGTTCAAGATAGGAAGAGATGGAGGATTGCATCAAATCAATCGAGTCCGAGGCATAAAAAAATTCATTCCCTACTGATCTAAATCCACACAAACGAATTAAGCCCTAGTGGTACGAACTACTAAAAAATGAAATTCTCACAAACGTGATGAATCATTTTCTTCCCTTCCTTGATTAGTGACAAAGAAAATCTTTGATAGAAAACAAAGAGGTCGTAACATCTTTCCGACAGATGTTGGTAAAAGAAATGCTTCTTATTTGGCTAATTTAGCCGTCGAAACATTCAGCGACATTAATCCGTATATTTTTTGTATATCATCACACGCTGATTATCTACAATTATAGCGCTCACAAGTGGTCGATACATGTTTGTGTAAACAATTACAAACATATAAACTATTAGTGGCTAAATTAGTGTTTCACAAATAACATACAAATAGTTTTATGTGGAGATTTTAATGTTGACTTTCTCAATCACAGCATTGAGAGGTTAGATATGGAAGCCTTGATGTTGGCTTTTAACTTAACGGCACTTCTAAATTTCCCTACTACAATACAAAATAATAGCAGGACTGCAATTGATAATTTTTATGGATATTTCTCAGTACAGTAACTACAATATACTTCCAGTAACAAATGGTATCTCAGATCATGATACCCAGCTGTTATGTATCAAGTCCAGAAACACTATTAAACAGATAAAGAAAAGCTGAAGAAATATGAGTGAAAACAATATAAAACTTTTCATAGATTCCTTAAAAAATGAACAATGGTCAGAAGTGTACAATGCACAGGGTGTTAATGAAAAATTTGATTCCTTTCTCAATATAATTCTAACACTTTTCGAAGGAAGTTTCAAAAACAGGAAAGGGGTCAATACTCCAAACAATGAACTGGGTAAGTGATGGATAACAAGGAGTATTAGAGTATCTTGTAAAACAAAATGGACCTGTACTTAAAAGTAAGAGAATCAGATAACTATACACTGAAAGCTCATTATAAACATTATTCTAAAATACTAAGAAATGTAATAAAAAAGGTGTTGAACAGGTATATATCAGAGAAAATAGAGAATTTAGGCAATAAGATGAAAACTGTATGGAATATAATAAAGACTGAAACAGGAAAATCTGTAAGTCACTCTAAAGATATAAAAATAGAACAAAATGGATCTGTTCATAGTGAAGTAGGGGAAGTTTGTGAAATATTTAACAAACATTTTACTTCAGTTGTAGAGAAATTAGGCATAGAAAAGCAATCACCACATAGTGCACTGAGGCTTCTTCAGACTGCTTTCCCAAATAGATTTGTGGAATCGCAATTGCCAACAGTAACAGTCTCAGAAACGAATAAACTCATGAAACAATTAAAACCTAAAAGTTCTTCCAGCTATGACAGTATTTCAAGCAAATTACTGAAAAGATGTTCAGATTGTATCAATCGTGTACTTGACCACATTTGTAATGAATCCTTAATGCAAGGTGTGTTTGAAAGTAGACTAAAATATGCAGTCGTAAAACTGTTGTTTAAAAAAGGAGAATCAACATGTATAGATAATTATCGTCCCATTTCATTACTTTCAGGATTCTCAAAGCTTTTTGAAAAAGTAATGTACTGTAGAGTAATAAAACATGTTACACAAAATAATATCCTCACTAACTCACAATTTGGGTTCCAAAAAGGATCATCCATAGAAATGGCTATATATTCATTTTGAATAACACGTTTGAGGAACTGAATAATAAAATGAGCCCTGTAGGAATATTTTGTGATTTTGCAAAAGCATTTGACTGTGTAAATCATGAATTACTTTTGAAGAAAATTAAATACTATGGTATTAATGGAACCGCAGGTAAATGATTTAAATCATACATGAAAAGTCGACTGTAAAAAGTTTCCATCTTTGATTCTAAAATAAGTAAGATGCTTCTTCAGACTGGGAGAAAATAAATCATGGAATTCCACAAGATTCTGTCCTAGGACCCCTACTCTTTTTTGCTGAACATCAATGACCTTCCTTGAAAATTATCTACAAGGTTAAAAGTGTTTTATTTGCAGATGAGACTAACCTGACTGTGACAAAAACACCAAACAGCAATCTAGAATTTAGTGTAAATGAATTACTTAGTGAAGTAGTAAATTGGTTTAAGGCAAATTAATTAAAATTAAATTTTGAAAAAACTCATTACATTAGGTTTAAAACAAAATATTATGCACAGCCAGATTTACGTGTGAGTTATAAAAATAACACGATATTAGAAACAAAGAGTATAAAATTCCTTGTTATTAAAATGGATGAGAAACTCAGTTGGCACGAACATTTCACTTCATTACTGAAGAACTTAAGTAGTGGCACCTTTGCAATGCGAACACTTTCTCTAACAGCAGATCTATAATTAAATAAACAGGTGTACTCCTCATATTTTCATTCAGTGATGTCGTATGGCATAATTTTTTGGGGAAACTCTTCACAAAGTAAAAAAGTTTTCAGAGCACAGAAAAGAGCTATTAGGATGTTGTATAGGGTAAAACCAAGAACTTCTTGCAGACAACTTTTTAAAAAACAAATATTATTACAATGACTTCTCAGTATATATATTCTCTCATGTGCTTTATCATAGATCATTTTAAACTGTTTACTTCTAATTCACAGGTACACAATTTCAATACAAGAAACAGAAATAACTTGTACAAAACACAAACATCTCTGCCATTAGTACAAAGAGGAGTTAATTATTCTGTTATACGTCTGTTTAATAAACTTCCCAAGTGTCTAAAACAGTTTGCAGATAATAAAGATATATTTTAAGAAAAACTGAGAGATTATCTTATTGGCAACTCCTACTCCACAAATTGAACAAATTAATTAATTGTATTCAATATGACTTTTGCAAAATTCAGTTGTCAAAATTAATGTTTATTGTTATTCTCTTTATTTGTCTTTGGAATGTATAATTGTTTTTACTATGATTATGACTAATATGGTATGTATGTGTAGTAACCATGACATGTTTCACATCCCAGAGGTCCTTCCTCAGCAGGGATCCATGAAACAAGATTGATAAATAAATAAACGTTAGATTTTTGTTTACAAATAAAGTACAGATTTCTGCTAATAGGATATCGTGAAAATCATACGAGTAAATTATGTTAATATGAATCAAAGTAGTATTTATTCATTTAAATATAACACTGTCAAATATGCCAATAATATATAATTTCGGTCAATTCCTTAAAATTCATTTGCAGTGGCCAAGTTTTGGTCTAGTGTAGTTTGATGGTTGGTATTGTGTAAATATGTATTTTTCTGACACGAAATAAATAAATAACAATTATTTTCATCATACACATGAAATAACTGTGATTATATGATGGAAGGCTGTTATGTATAAAAGCAGCGCAAATTGGATTTATCCGAGAATTTACTCCAGAGAATATTAATATCAACACTCACTAACGAATATCATTAACTATTATTCGTCTGCCCACCGTCATTAGCCTTAACAATGTCATTCATGTTCATTAAGTAGACGTAAATCTCATTGATTATAAAAATTAGTAATACAGATGTAGAACAAGAGGTTCTAAACAGTGTTAGAACATATCTAATAATATCAATATTTAACCGAGTCTGGATTGCTAGATAAAAAATTCTTTTTGATCGAGTGACCTTTGTTGAAGTTTATTGATCTTTTTATCCACCACACTCAGACATGCCAGTCGCGGATCTATAAATTTTGCGATCCAGGACAAACTTTGAGATTGCCGCCTCTTCAAACAACATTGTCGCTGCCCGGGGCAGCAGTGGACTGACGTCTTTACCTGCTTTGTGCATTAATGTTTTCTTGGGAACTATCTACACAATATTTGATTGGTTAATCAACAACGCGCGCTCTTTACAAGGTCTTCCGGCCTGTTCAGTACTTCACCGCAAGATTACAACTGAGAAGTGATAGCCAACATAATGAATGAAAAGAACCATTTTGTTTCAGTTATTTTCCCTAGCAGAATGCCTTAATGTAAAAATATCTTGCCAATTTTATTAATTTATTTTAAAAAAAAAGCTTTTTGGCAATAACTTTGCTTTAACATTCGTCTAATTTACAGTTAAATTTTAATCTTAGCTATTTTGTATCGACGAAAGCATTATGAATGTTTCTCGCAATCAGGGAATCATCTCACACTGTCATGCAATTACTTTAATACATAAAGCGTTCATCTCAATTTATATTGATTGACATCTCAGAAACCATCCATCTCCTTGACTTAAAACTACGATACTTCCCAGAAGAAATAGTGGTAGTTACTACCAACAGTGAGAATGGCGGTACGAAGAAAATTACACAATTGAAATGCAAGGTTCCTACAGTATGAGATGTTTTCCTTTAGCAGTTTACATGCTGTCAGAAGTTGAGAAGTATGTAAAACAGAATAGACTCTGTTTTATTATTTAACCGTTTCTGAAGCTGCAGCCAGAATATCAGCTAAATTTTGTTTATTTTTATTTTCAAGGAGGTTTAGACTATAAATTTGTAATGTGGTTTTGTATTAATTTTTCAAACCAGTAGATAGTCGTTTTACAACACGAGTTTGTTTAATCCCCGCAAATACTCCCAAAACTTGGCCGCTTCATCGATCGTTCGGCAGGTACAAAGGAAAAATGGATTCTCTTGTTAGAAGGCTTCCGTTATTCTCACTAGACGTGAAAGGCATTTTTCATACTGCGTTTTGTGTATTACAAAACTAAACGCAAGACTATACAATGTGGCTAAAACATTTTGAGAATTCAGATTTTTCTTGGAATACGCTAAAACTCTCAGCTGTGATATTTTCAGTTAACGCTCTTATACTTTACGACTCGGTAAACCATAGATAGTGATAACAGTATTATTAGGAGAAACTAAAATAAAAGAAACTTACTTCACTAAGGCTGTTTTACTTGTAACAAAACCCATCTAAAAAGAATACAGTAGTGTATGCAACTGTAATATATTGTCTCACATCACGTACGTGCATTGTGAATACACCCTCCCATGCCAACAATATTTTATTCGTATTCGAGGTCTTTTTCATTCAATACTTGTCGTTGTCCTTTCATGCTTGAATCATAGGCGTCCAGTAATAATCAGATTATAGTTTAATTATCAGTTGGATTCAATACTAGACGTAGCCTAAGATGCATAACGGAATTTTTGTCAGTACCTCCAATTAAAGACAATCTAAGGCTCTGCGTATTCGAGCTCCTGGCACGTTCAGATTACGCAAATCTGCAAACATTCCATTTATAAAACAGATTGACTTAAACAAAATGCACATTGCAAATTTGAATGTGTGGCACTGCACCCGCCCAGTGGAGTCAACGGCTGCACTACCGACCCTTTTCTCCAAGCGATTCGGACCATTTATGAACCCAAATGTCGTAGATGTTAGTAATGCTAAATATCCCAACTTTCGTTTGTCGAAAGATATCAGCAATTTTAGAAAACTCACAAAATTTTGTTTTGTTTTTGTTATTAGTTTGGATGTTATTCATATGTAAATTTCATAGATTTTGTCACTTAGACCCTCACAGACTGATGATCATCAAAACTCTAAGGTACATCCAATTTTATACTACTCAGATAAAGTGTTTCCCCCATATTATAAGAAAGTATTAAGCTCATAAATTTCTGAATATCTACCACAAACGTGAAATTTCTATCTACCATAATAACTTTATTTGCTTCAGGTTTAATAAGTTTAAGTAACGTGTTAAATTAAACTCTCTTCCTCTGCTTAGTTTGGAAGTAAATGAAGTTTAAATTTTTCTATCGACTACGACACAAGGTTACCATAATTTCTATAGACTGTACACACATTCAACTTTTCACAAGTATATACAGTTTTACCCCCACATCTTAAGAAAAGTCCAATATTGGTGGTTTCTCTGTATTTGTTCAATGACATCCGAGAAAGTAAAATGTCTCGCCACATATCTGCAGGTTAATTGTTTTGCTCGGGATGACGCTATATGCTTCAAATTTATTTTTTTCATAGCAAATATTTTAAATTTTACTTGGTTCTCATGTTCGGTTTAAAAGTTATTTGGAATTTACTTATGATGAGAGTTAAATCTACGGCAATCGGAATTGCTCACCCAGGGCGCATAACCCATTGTTTGCAGAGAGCGTGGGCATTGCTGGTAACGAACACGCGAGTATTGATGTCTGGAACCTTAATAAAACTTGAGACATAGGCTGTTCTCTACCCTCCAGTAGCCGCTTTCGTTTCAGAAGCTCCTTAAGGCTATACACACACCAAGAATCTCAAAAACTGCTGTCGTTTCTCGCCGAACTTTGATGCGGGCGGATGCAGATATTTATAATCGTCAATACTACGCCACTAGGATCTTCAACCTGCCGTTTCAACTATATCCATAATGCTCACAGACCATTCACATCTTTAGGAACATGTTTCCATGTTCATAAACATTTTAGCTAGCAGCAAGATGCCGAAGATCAATCATATTCTAATTCATTTTAATAAACAATGCTGTAACTAAGTGTAAAGTAAATTAAATTCCTCTTAATTTTATTTGAGGTAACATTTTTGTAGATGAAATTCGTTGTTTAGATAATTGATCGTCATAAAAAAATTTAATGCCAAACAATCGCTAAATTTTTTTTTTTTTTTTTTTTGATGATATTAGTCATTTTTTCATGTCACGTTGCAGTTACTGACAGTGTGATATTTGCCATTCTGCTGAGCTACCAAGAGCTGCATATTGCCATCCATTACTTACAATTCCCCTGTGGGAATCTGAGAGCATTACAGTTTCCAAGCACTTTCAAACTGCGTGTCTTTATGAGTAGCCTTAGAGGCGTTAAGTCAGTAACCCGCGCTTATCCGAGTTGACGAATTTCTTAATAAAAGACCTGTGAATTCAAGTGGTACGATGTGAATAAACACATCAGCCAATAACTTTTTCAAAATGACACATCCATGGCATCATCAGATGGAATATCTGTTCTTGCTCATCTTGATACAAGTATGTCATTTGTTTCGTTCATATATCTCGAATCTCTCGGAACAGTGGTTGAGGGGAACGGACGACTTTGATATTAACTCAAATTAATATTTTAACTTTCAAAGCACCATTAAGATAAAAGTTCAGTTTTAAAGTTAAATTTCTCTTTTTAAATTGCTTGAAATTTCAGGCGCTGCATTAATAATTGTTAGGTGTTTATCACAAGTGGTATTCGGTAAAATAAAGACGATGTTAAAAATGTGGTAATTTTGATGTTTCCCCAACTTAATAATAAATGTGAATTATATAGGAAATATATCTATGTAATTGTAAAATGTTGATGGCAACATTTCACACAAAGTTAAAAAATCAGAAACGAATTTCATGTAGAGCTTCACGAAGTTTTTCTGTGTTTGCTTTACGATGGAATGACGAATCGACAACGGTATGTGAAATAAAAACTTTACGAGCAATAAAATATCTCCTCAGGATATTCTCAGTGAGATATGAACACTAGGGATCAGTCATCAAAGTGAATGAGATCGTGATAGAAGTCATAAATATATGAAAACGAATTGCAAAGATAAACAGAGTTTAGAAAAATACCTCTATCGACGCAGTATTCAGCGGTACTTGCAATTTACTTGTGGTTTGAATTTATCTCACATTTATTTGTGCTGGTGTCAATTATTTTAATTTAACTCTAAACAATATAAATACTAACGATATACGTCACATTTTAAGGCCGCTTGTGACATACTGTAACCTATTACATCAACGATAATAATACTTCCTACAAAGATTTATTCATATCTAATGATGAAATATAATTGAAAAATTCTGTAAATGATATTTTTTTTTATCAAACTATCACTATGTTTTTAAATTTGCTTTTAAAATAAAATTAGATAGAAAATTTATCCTTTAGCTGTAACGCTTCATATTTTAGGGACAGAAGTTGCGTTTTTTTTACTATGCAGTAAATTATAGGAAAACTAATGAGTAGTCACTCTGGCAGCACTTTGTTTTACAAATTTATTTCATAGCTCTTGTTAATTCAGATTTATCTTCGTAGTATCTGGGAGCCACAATCTCTATCGTGAAGGAAGAGCTCAAAGCAAATACAAAAGACAATTGTGTTGCTTAGGTTCTGTCTCAACAGATTACTTGGGCGTCAATGTTTTGAATCGAAAAAGGCGGAATACAGTGATGAAAGACGTTTCTGTGGTGAACAGTGTCACATTTTTATTTATTTATTGCTTTTGGTTTTACGCATCATCGACGTCGAGGTCTTTGGAGGCGGGAAATAACTGAGGGCAGGGAACTGCAAGGAATTCTGCCATTGCCTATTGAAGGACATCCCAGCATTAGCGTGAAGTGATTTTGGTAAACCATGGAAAACCCAAATCTGGATGGCCGGACGGGACTTCGAAACCGCGTTCTCCCGAATGCGCGACCAGAGCTTTACCACTCAGTCACCACGCTCAGTGTGCCATATTCAGCTCATGTACATTCCTGTAATCTTGTTAGTAAATGAACTATGGTATTACATGACAAAAAAATTCTCATATTTTAGTTACGTGAATGATCTGCCTTGTGGAGTCTCTGATTGTGATACGTATGATCTGCCTTCTTTATGACAAGTGAATGTTTTATTTGCTAAATCACAGGCAGAGACATTAGCACAGCGTCCTCGAAATAGGCAGAAGAAGCAAGCATTCACAAATCTGTAATCGTATGGCCGGATTAACTTTCTGGGCTTCCCTGCCAGCTATGCCAAACGCAAGAAACAGCAAGCTAGATGCCATACACCCAACCGTTTGGGCCAACTCGTTTAGGCGCCGCAGTATTGGACACGTAGGGGTACAACCAGCGCGGTGATTTGAGTTTTTGGGTGGTTTTACGAAGTTATGTATATGAATTCCGAGATTTTTTCCTCTTTCAGACTCAGAAAGCTACTCGTCACATAAACAGAATAGCACAATTTACATTTACACACAGTCTGCAATACTAGCAGGTGAATGGGAACATACGGTAGTCTTTCTTATATTAAATCGTCCTCAACTGCCCCTAAAATTGCAAACGAGAAGTTTTATTACATGATGAGTTATTACAGGGACTTATTAAAAATTTAATCAGCACTAAAAGATTTTTAATAACCCCACAGGCGCCACAGTCTTGGGACACTTTTAAATACTAATCGAGCTAAGATGTCGACAGTAGGTTCCTGGTAATAAACATAGTTGCAAATCATAAGAAATTTTAGCTATTGTTCTACAATCTTCTTGATTAGAAATTCAGTGTTGATAAATTTTTACTCACTCTTCCGAAATTTTAATTGAAATTTTGTTTTATAATAAACTAAATCAGAATAAAAATGTAATCAAATATCGTAATATTAGAGCGAATATTTGACTAAATTTCGTCAAATATTGCAAATCCAGAGAAAATTAATTGAATTACTTTCTTTTTAAAAGAAAAATCACACATATCTCTAATTTTCTGTGCTTACCGTTTCTTAGGTTCATCAATCAGCTGACGTATTTCATTCAGCAAAGAAGAAGAGTAGTAGCGGACTGCTCTGGAACTCCATCGAACAAAACAAATGAGATTCTGAGAACAATCGTTTAAAGTATTTCAGGTTTGGTAATAACTAACTTGCTTATCAATTACAAAAATTGTAAACATCTAACTACATTCGCAAGAGGTACAGTATTGCTGTTTGAAGAACATAAAATCACACAATTATTTATTAACGCAAATAATACACTGCTGTGTAAAACTTAAGGACGAAAGAAACATTCGCATGCTGTGTCACTGACAAAAAAAATAGCTCGATGAAAATTGAACCATAGACAGAAAGAACTATTACAGTATGGTACAGAAGGAAATTGAAAGAAATACGTGACGAGACAAAATAAGAAATGTTTCATGAAGAGAGAAGAAGCTACATTGAATTCCTTGCAAATCAGGATGGTCCTCTGGATGTTACAAAGAGGAGTGAGATCGTTCTCAAAAGAGTGTGTGGTCGCAACAGACATCAGTACATGATCCGAAATGTTCCCTAGTTTAGTGAGGAGTTCTTATGGTAGGGCGTTATATTCCTCCGCCAGCATGATTGACAGCTGTTAACAAGTCGACGTGCTGCTATAACTGTCCCCAATGCATATAACACGTGCTCGATGGGATTTAAGTCGGGAGAATGGGCAGGTCAGTCCATTCATGGAATATCATCTCGTTCCTAAGGCTATTCCACCTACACTGTTGAATGCTATTTCTTATTGACATCCATAAAAATGAAGATAGGGTCGAGTAAACCATGAAAAGACGCACATGGGGAAGAAGTACAGTGTCACAATAACGTTAACCTATGAGAGTACCGCGTTCAGAGTTTTGGAGGTCGGTTCGTCGAGTCAACATTATGCCTCCACACACCACGAAACTTAGACTACCAAAACAATCATGTTTGACAATACTCTTGAGCACATTACGTGTGTTCACTTAAGGCCTGATAATTGTAGGTCCAGAATCATTACTCAGACTTAATCTGCTCTCATCTGAAAAGAGCACACGACCCCACTCCTCCTCGGTCCAGTCCTGATGCTTAAGGTAACATCGCAAACGGTGTCACCGGTATGAGGTCGTCAATGGAATATAATATAATGGTCGTCGGGAAGAAAGGCCTAGCCCATGCAGTCGCCGTGCCACTGTGGAGCATGAGATTGCTTGCTTTGCAAACATGTTAAATGTGTTTGTAGTTGGGTTCCTT